>CATIWM010261588.1:0-19430 GCA_949671775.1 Mallotus repandus
GTTACAGGATAAAAATTAAATAAATTATTTTATTATTTATCTAAAAAAAATAAATAAATTTTATCTACATATTTATCTAATAAAATAAAAATAATTATCAAAATAACCTAATCAAAATCTAATAATAAATGATAAATAAATAAAATAAATAAATTTTAGAAAAAAAAAAACGGAAAAGCGGGAAGAGTGGCCACTCTTCCTGTTAAACTATTTTTTGGGCGAAGTTGGCCAAATAGCCAACTTCGGCCCACTTATTCTTTTTTTTTTTTAAACTTAATTTTTTTTTAAATCTATTTAAAAAAAATTAATAATAACAATAATTAAAATAAAAATAATATTTCCTAAAAAAATTATTTACAATTTAGTTTAAAGTCAATAAATCTAATTTCACAGTCTATTTTCATCATCGGGTCCTCTATCGCATTCATGCTCTAGTCATCTCGAAATTGGGTGCTTACACATAGTTTCACATTTGTAAGCATGCCAACATCATTCCCAGTTAATAAAATACCATCTATATATAGTACTAGGAAAGTGTGTTGGCTCCCACTAACCTTCTTGTATATACAAGGCTCATCTTCATTTTTTATAAAACCAAAAGATTGAATGGCTTATTTAGAACCTTCCTCAGATTCAAAAACTTTGGGTTGCTCCATATAAATCTCTTCCTCAACAAAGCCATTGAGAAAAGCAATTTTGACATCCATTTGCCAAATCTCACAATCATAGTGTGCAGCTATAGCGAGAAGTATTCGAATGGATTTAAGCATGGCTACTGGTGTGAAGGTTTCCTTATAGTCAACGCCTTTACTTTGGTGAAACCCTTTCACTACAAGCCTTGCTTTATAGGTATCAATCTTTCCATCTGCACCAATCTTTCTCTTGAAGACCCATTTACATCCTATAGGTACTATACCTTCAGGCAGATCAACAAGTGTCCAAAATTAGTTTGCATACATGGAACCCATTTCGGCTTTCATTGCTTCAAGCCATTTTGAAGAATCTTTATCTGATAAAGCTTCTTCATATATTGTAGGATCATCATCATGATTGTTTTCTTCATAAATATGCAACTTTTGCATACTATGTAGAAAACTGTATCTCTCCGGTGGATGAGACACCCTACTTGATCTTCTGGGAGTTGATGTGATGATATTTTTAGTGGAATTAGACTCTTAATCAATATCCATTTGATCAACTTGATTGGCTTCATTAGAAGATTCCTCTTCTAATGCTATCTTCCTTCCTTTACCGCTTTCTTGAAGAAACTCCTTCTCAAGAAATATGGCATCTTTGTTTATAACAATAACTTATTTAGTAGGAAGATAGAAATAATATCCTAAACTATCTTTAGGATATCTAATAAATCTACCTTGAATTGACCTTGCATCTAGTTTGTCAATTTTTAGCTTTTGATATAAGTTAGGCATCCCCAAATCTTAACATGCTTAAGACTTGGTGCCTTAACGTGCCATATCTCATATGGTGTGGTAGAAACAGACTTAGATGGAACACAATTTAGGATATAAGCAGCAGTTTCTAATGCAAAACCCCAAAGGAAAGTAGGCAAATCCGTATAGCCCATCATTGATCGAACCATATCTAATAGAGTTTGATTCCTCCTTTCAATTACACCATTTAGTTGAGGTGTGCCGAGTGGAGTTAGTTGTGAAATAATGTCATGTTCCTTAAAGAATTTAGTAAAGTCGGTACTAAAGAATTTAGTAAAGTCGGTACTTAAGTATTCACCTCCTTGATCTGATCGTAGGATTTTAATACTTTTCCCTGTTTAGTTCTTTATTTGGACCTTGAATTCTTTGAACTTTTCAAAGGATTCACTTTTATATTTCATTAAATATAAATTTCCATAGCTAGATAGATCATCTATAAAGGTAATAAAGTAGTAGAACCCATCTCTTGCCATTTGATTAAATGGCCTACATACATCACTATGTATTATTTCCAATATATCTTTGGTTATTGCCATTTGTCCAACAAATGGTGTTCTAGTCATCTTGCCTTGAAAACAAGCTTCACAAGTCAGATTGGATGTGGATTCAAGATTACTCAAGATTCCCATCTTTTCCAACTTATTGATCTTATCTTCTACAATATGACATAATCTCAAGTGCTATAGATATTTTGGATTAGAGGCATTGTCAATTAGCATTGTATTCACAACATTCACATTGGTTGGATATTGTTTGTTACTGTATTTATTATTAATATAATAAAGACCATATAATACATAACCCATGCCAACTATCTAATTATTAAAATAGATAGTACATACATCTCTTTCAAATAAAAACTTATAACCTTTTCTAGCCAAACTAGAAATAGAGATGATGTTCTTATAAGCATTAGGTTCATATAAAACACTATTCAATAATAAAACATGATAATTTAAGTCAATTGAGGTGGTTCCCGTAGCTTTGGCAGCAACACTTGCTCCATCTCCAAGCTTTAGAATCACCTCATTTGACCCCACCCTTCTTTCACTTGTTAGAGCCTGCAAGGAAGAACATATGTGAGAACTAGCACTGGTATCTAATACCCATGCATTATATAAGCTCTTAGAACATTTAGAAACAATTACATTAAAGAAAGTCTCACCTTCTCCAATCTTGTCCTTTCCTTTCATTGATTTAAGGAATTTAGGATAATTTTTTTTCCAATGTCCATCTCCTTAGCAATAGAAACATTTTCCCTTGCCTTTGTTCTCAACCTTTCTTTTGCCTTTATTTTTGCTTACACCTCTCATAGCCTTAGGAACTCTTTCCTTAGCTTTCTTGCTTTTATTGCCTTTATTCTTCTTAGTCCCAGTAGAAGAGGCAATCAAAGCAACCTCCTTCCCTTTTTTATTGATAATAGCCTTTTGGGCCATCATAAGAATGTTTAATAATTCCATAAGAGTACACTCAATTTTTTTCATATGGAATTAGCAATGGTTTTGCCCAAATAACTCCAGAAGGGATTGCAAGATCAAATTGGTTTGGAGTTGAGCATCCATCATGAAATCTAAACTTTCAAGTTCCTCAATGGAATGAATCATAGAATTCACGTGAGCTCTTACATCCTCCCCTTCCTTCATTTTAGCATGGAAAAGCCATTTAGATATCTCATACCTAGCAATCCTACTTTGTTCACCAAACAACTCTTGCAAGTGAAGTAGGATTTCCTTTGCATTAGTGTACTTCTCATGTTGTCTATGAAGTTCATTGCTCATGGAAGCCCACATAATGCACAGTGCTTGTAAGTCATCATCTTTCCATTTTGCAAGAGTGTCATGATCCTCTTGCATAGCATTTGGTAGAAGGGGTCCGAGAGGACTTTGTTCCAAAACATATAAAATACGTTCAGAGGCAAAAATAACTTTTAAATTATGTAGCGTATCAATAAAATTAGGTCCAGCAAGTCTATGGTTTTCGAGAATGATGCTTAGTGGGTTTGATGACCTCATATTATCAAATTGCTGTAAAATATAACAAGATTATTAGTTATATGACATTGATAATTTTACCATTAAATTTGGCCTTTAATCATAATGGCCTCCCACTAACTTGGTGAATCCTACACTTCCAAAATAGGAAACAAAAATCCCTTGTTGGATAAATTTCTAATGGGTGATGAAGTTCTTAATGAGTCACTAATATCCCTTAAGTACACATTACTATTCTTGGAATATTAGTTACCATTAAGTGGACAAATTTTGTCCATCACATCTCATCTAAGATTCCATCAATCCAGCTCCTAATGTTTAGGGAACTCAAGTACACAAAATTTCCATTCTTGGTCTCTTCACATTAGTTAGGTCCACACCATTGAATTAGTGTAAAGTATGGATTTGAACACTACAAACCTCAGGTACTCCTATTTGCCATTCTTGATTAATTGTGTATCCATACACCCATAACATCTCATGCTTAATAATAACACTACATGAATCTCTTAGGCCTTATGTACACCCCTATGTATCCATAATTGATGCACACAATCCTAAAACCATGCAAGTTATTGCTCTAATGGAGAGCCTAGACCTAAATTTAGTTTAGAAGATTTTCAGGTCTTTATTTAAGTCTTACTTTGCACATTAGCAAATTTATATATATACATAGCACATACATATATAGTATGGCATGAAATATAAATAGCATGTTACAACATATATATCACATAAATACATAGAACATGCAAGATGGATGCACAAATATGGAGTGATCATGGGCTTTTCCTAAGCCTATTCTAACACTTAAAATATAGGCTTTGTCATCTTGGGCTTTAACATCTTGGGCCATGTCACTATGGGCCTAGTGACCATGGGCCTTGTAAAAGCCTTTATACATGAAACTCTTTGCCATCAACTCCATGGATCTCCATCTTGAACACTTCAAGCTCCACGCCATAACTCTTATAAATTACATTCAATCCTTGGCATAAGTAGGCAAATATTATATCCTAATGCTATGTAATTAACACTTAATTACATACTAAATAATAAAATTAATTATTATTATAAAACCAAGGATGTAACCTAAGTCCATGATCATTCCATGTATGTATGTCAAGCATAAAGAAAGTAGGATGCAACTATTGCATATTAGGATTAATTTAACAATTTTAACACATGTTTAGCTACAACACTTGCAAATAAAATTAATCATAATCACAACACTTGCAATTATCTATCAATTTAGCATGTGTTAAGTGCAAAAAGATGCTCGGATACCACTCTTAGGAATCGGTTATACTATTTAGGCATTAAAGACTTGTGTGGTGAGCACAAGCCTAAGTACGGCAAATTTCAAAAAGTTTCCTTAACATAACCCTTCATCACATGAAGAATTCCTATCCCAAGGATCCAATTTGCACTTAACACATAGCTAAATCATACAACAAAATGTAAAACAAATAACCTAGGAATTCTAAGTTTAAAAATACTTACAAACTCCTAAGTTTGATGTAGACCACAAAAGTTATCTACAAGCTTTAATGTTATTGGATTCACCTCTTGAATCAAATGCTCTAACCTCCCAAGTGTTAGGCCTCCAGCTTGAAACACCAAAGCTTTCCAATCATGTTCTTGCTTTGATTTGGTTAGTTGCAAGTTTCCTCTATAGTGACCCTCACAAGTCTTGTAATAACTTAATCTATTGCAAGAACACTTAGGGTTTATGTTGTGTATGTTATTTCTACTCTTTTGTGGTGAGTTTCTAAACTCTCTAATCTTAGAGAGAGGGAAAGCAAGCTCTTAATGACATCATCCATAACATTAAGCACTCCCATAATATCATCTATGACATCATCAATGACATCAAGCACACCTTCTGACATCATCCATGAAATCAAGCACACCTTCTGACATCATCCATGACATCAAAATAAGTATACAATTTATATAAGTAACTTACTAGTGTACCAAGAAGAATGTAGAAAATACATCTCATGTATAATGTCCACATTCATCCTCTCACATTTATCAATGTGATAAATACATGTAACCTAATCTTTATCTTTGCCATGGTCAATAATTTACACATAAAGGATAATGTGTGCCTAATATGCCAAATTTGACCATATCATTTATATATGGACTTGGGCTTTGTAATTGGGCCAACACTTGGCCCAAGACTAATCCATATAACAATTAGGCTTGAATAAGGTCCATGGGCTTTCTCAATATCTTATATTAATATTTAGTCCAAAACTCTTTTGGGCCTAGGCCCAAACTACTTGGGCCATTAATCCAAGTCCAATTAGAAACAACACATATTATTAATTTAATACTTTAATTAATATCTCATATTAATTAAGTATAAATTAATAATTAAGCCCTTAGTGGAATTAGATTTCATGATATGCTAGAATCATTGCTTAAAGAATAAATCTAATTTCATTAATCTTAATTAATTGATTAAACTTTTTAATCAATAATTGGATTAATGTTCATGGTGATTTGGTTAAACTCTTTTAGATGTAACTTACTAGGTTTGTGTTTAATCGGCAAGGAGAAGATAATATCAACACTTGATATTATTTTAAACTCCTTTCAAGTCTAAATGTGAAAACCCCAATTATACACATTTAGCTCTTATAAGTTGTGAGTGACCCCCTAGTATCGATATCACAACTACCAAATTAGAAATGAATGAATGTATTGATTCACACGAACCCTTTATTCATAATTACCGTGCACTAAAATCCCTTCATTAGAAGATTTGGATATAGCCTAGAGTCATGGTTTAGTCATACTCTAATAGTTATATTATATGACCTCATCTTAAGTTCTAATTCTTAATAAAACATAACCAACACTGAAATTCTTTTAGTTCATGTCATGTTTGTCCTAGCCAGGAACTTTATTCATAAAAAAAGAACTTTGATAGCATAGGATCTTCTCCTGGTTCAACACTCATCCCTACACTTAACCAACTGGAGCCACCACACGCCATATGCCCATGTATGATTAACACAAGTGTGTAAGCGGTAATAAACCATAGTCACTTAAATGTGGTTGACCGTGTCACCTTAGGTCAAAGGACTATATTCACCATTATGACCTAGATTGTGACTATTGACTATAAGTGAATATCCATGCAATCACAAATCTAACGTCATGTTCGATCTACCCATCACATGAGTATCCACATGTATATTCTGATAGCTCATATCAAGTAGTATGAGACTCACTACTTTCCATTATTAGTATCACATACTAATCAAAGGAAATAGATAGAGGTGATAGTCAAATTAATATTACCCAAATATTAATTTATCGACTACGGATAATTTTATAGCATATGTACTAAATAAATTTGTCATTCATATTATCACCGCTTGATTATAAATTTATTTAAAATTATGCTAATGGGTGAATATTCAATTAAATAAAAACTTTAGATAAAAAGAATATTATTTTATTGCCATTTAGGATAATTTACAATGTCAAAGATGTGATTAGCCTCTAGGGCATACCACCTATAGCAATAATGAAGAGGTTGGATAGCTTGGAGCTGCAAGTAGGAGTGACTGACTCAAATGTAGGTGAGCTGAATTATGAGGTTGAAAGAATGGATCTCACTTTAAGGCAAATGAACCACACATTAAGCATGATCAACCATAACCTAAGTGCCTACTTTAGCTCACAAAACTTTATTCCACCCCCATGCCTACATGATGATGAGATGGAAGAAGAAAGAATCCACATCCGAGGGTGAAGGCAAAGAGTGAAGCCTTTGTTTTTAATGTTATTTAGTTCTAGCTTGAACAATGTTTGTTTTATGTTGTTTTTAATTTTGTGTTTTTTTTTAACAATGTGTTCTTATGTTTATGTTTTATTTTGCTATTTTAAGAAGTTGAAGCTTGTTTTTATTTAAGTTACTCTTGTTTAAGTTGTGTAAGAATTTTAATTTTACTAATGGTAATTGTTCTTATTCCATGTTTAATTTCTCTTTTATATTGATGCAATGAGTTCATGATGATTGCCATATGATAGGTGTTGTCAAACAGGTTGATAGAGGATGGATTATTCAGATAAGCAGCATATAAAGAAAAAAATAGTGTTCAGGCACGGCTGTGCGTCTTTGTGCACATGGCCTTGTGACCTGATTGTGCAAAATTTATGTTTTAAATGACACACGGCTGTGTGTGTCGATGTACACAGCGGTGTGTGTCAATGTACACAGCCGTAAGGGGAAACTCGAATTTTTTGCATACTATTTTTGTTATATGCTCATGCAATGAGAACATTGCACATTTTAAGTGTAGGGGAGGAATTAAACTTTTTCAAATTTTAAATTTCTTTGTTAATCTTTGATTTTATTTTTTTTCCTATTTTAATTTTTTATTGTTAATTTTTTATTTGTGTTTCCTTGTTAAATTAGGATTGGGATTGGGATTTTAGGAGAGCTTAACTTCCTTTTTAATTTTTGATTCCTATTTGATAAAGGAAAGTTTTGACTTGCTAATTTTTCTTTTCCTTTAATGTAAAAACTTTAATTTTTTCTTCCTTTCCTCTTTGTTTTAGGAATAGAATCCTTTATATCCCATACCCTTTTTCTCATTTAAACCCTACTTTTCTTTTCTTTTCTTTTTGTTCTTGTTACTTTCATTCTTTTGTACTATTTATTTTTATGAGATACTAACATTGTTGTGATGGCTAGAACAAAAACTTAATTCCAAGGAAGGAGGCTTAGTGATGGAAAGGGTAAGTCTAAAGACATAAGAAATGATTATGAAGCTTTCTTTGTCATTTATTCTAAAGAGGAAGGTAAGAGATTTTGCTCCTTTGTCAAAAGAAATTTAGCAGGCCAAAATACTTTGATGATGAGGTACTTTTGAACATGGGGATTAAGGGAACCATAGATGTTTTTGTAATAAATTAAGTTGGTCTAAATTGGTTGCAGTCCAACATGATGCATTCTTTGAGCTAACAATAGAATTTTACACCACATTTAATATTCTAGATGCAAATCAAGGGGTCTTTTCATGTAGGTTCTTTAGAAAATAGTACTATTTTAATTATGAAATCATGTCTGATATCTTTGGTTTTCCATAAGGAGGCGTTTGTCAACCCCTATGGGATTATAATACGAGTAGTTTTTAGCATGAAATCAGTGGGGTGATAGAGTTTGTGAGGGTCAAGTAATGACTAGTGGTTTGATTTAAGATCTATCATATTTAATTATGCATAAATTCATTTCACACATAATCTTTGGAAGAAATGATAGAACTAGGATTTCTCCTGATGAGTTATTTGTGCTGTGGTACTTGAAGACTAACACAAAAGTATGTAGTACATACTTTGTTTTATGTTCTATGTGGTCTGTTGTGCAGGCTAAGAATGATTATTGTCAATGGGGCATATTGTCACTAGTTTGGCATTGTATTTTGCTCCATTCAAATTTGTCAAACATAAATTAGAGCCGTTGGAAGTTGAATCCCTAGATTAAGACTACCTTGTTAGGGCTAAAATCATCATAGAGTTTAATGAGTTTTATGATGTCACTTTATGGAGATGCTACTTATTGCGTCAAGTGGCGATGCAACATGGTGAAGTCTCTTTGCCTCCTAACACAATGGAGGAAGAAACTGATGAAAGTGAGAGCCAAGCAAGGAAGAGAGGGAACACTAAAAGTTGGAGTGATGGAATCATGGAAAAGATAAAAGAGTTAATGGACATCTCAGACAACAAGATTGGGAATATCATCATGGACTTGTATCTTGAGATTGAGAAGTTTGAGAGTTGTTGTAAAGTAAGGGCTAAAAGGTTACAAACTCAAATAGATGAAATCTTTCACATACTCTCTCAAAGAAAAAGGTTTAAGATGATTAATGAGGTAGCAAAGAATGTCATTGTTGTTCCATACACTTTCCCACCAAATGCATCAAAATGAGGGAAGTAAATTGTTCTTTAATTTATGTTATATTTTGTTTTATTTTTATTTCATGTTTATGTGTTTATTTTCCTTTAGAGTCATGCATGTTTTAATTTAATTATTTTTCTATTCATGCATTACTCTCACACTTGAATTTTTGCAACATATTCACATATAGAGTCTTATTCATTAATTTTAGTTTTCTTGAAGAAATGTTTTAATCTTCCTTTAATGATTTGTTTGGACTTTTAAATTGTGAGAGTAATTTATGGTTAAGAAATTTTAAATTTTAATGAACTTAATGCTTACTTTTCTATTGAACAAATGAATTTTGGATGCTTGATGCTTAAGAAAAGTGTTTGTGAGTAGAAATTTGAAGCTAACTTTAGAGTGGTTAAATTCTCATGTATGTTGGTTTAATTTCCTATATAAAAAAAATCAATCATTCAATAAAACAACGAGATTGAGCATAAAACGCACTCGTTTGGAGCTAAATTTGAAAAGAAAATCTTTAAAATACTCATTCTACTTCAATGCTCTTTTAAGAGTAAGAGTATCCGAAGACCCTTTTTAGAGGTATCCACACTAAGTAGCAGGAAAGGTGGGGGATACTGAGATTGGGAAGACTTTGATTGAATAAAAAAAATTTTAGAACCTTGTATGTGCTGAATTTTTAACTTTCTATTTGTTAGCATGATTTCTACTTACTTCCATTTTTCTTGGGCGTCAATTGTTTGCTTTGATAATTTCAATAGAAACTTACGCTCTTCACATGGTAACAATACATTCTTGACCTCGGGTTACTATTTTAATTTTGAGTTTTTAAGCTTTTTATTAAAGGAAGATTGAGGTAGTTAGTCAAGTTAAAGCCAGTTAATGAGCATGATTCTTTAGGTGAATATGTGTATTTGAGCTTTGCTTGAGGACAAGCAAACATTCAAGTGTGGGGGAATTTTGATAAGTGTGAGAAATGCATTATTTTAACCACTCAATGTGTTAAGATTAGGTGTCATTTTAGTAGCATTTGTAGCATTTTGTTGAATTTTTCTTTAAATTAAATGTATGTGTGCATGATTTGTGTGTGTGTATTTTTTTTAGTATTTTTTATAATTTTTATGCATGTATGTGTCAAAGAATAGTAAAGGAAAGATGCATGGGGCTCATGAAGGTTCTGGAAGAGTTAAAGAAGCATGCATGAGAGCATTAAAAGCCGATTTCCTTAAATCATAAAGAAAAATTGGCACACGACCATGCGCCTCAATACACATAACTGTGCGACCTGCTGGCAGCAAATGTGAATTTTAATTTTAATTGTTGATTTTGGGGGATATGATAGAGATTTGAAAGGAAACAATCAAGGAGCTGGAGGCTAGGGTTTTATGTGTGTGTAGTCTCCAGTAATAAAACATTATGTCAATTTTCTAATTCACATTACATTTTTCTTTGGATCATTTTTTAGAGAGAAAAAAGACGAGTGCTTGTTCATGTTGGTTTGGAGATTGAGCATAAGGATTGAAGAACAATAAAACTTCTATTTTTAACTGATTACTGGAGAAGTGGGTTTTTCCAAATACTTGTTATTGTTCATTTCTTTTTTGAATTAATGATGATGTTTATTTTCTTCTATTATTCTTCTTTGTCACTTATCATCGACATGAGTAGTTAAGTTCTTTGTTAGGGTTCTTATTTCAATTCAACCATGTGAATATTGCAATTCACCTAAGCCATTAATATAAATCAATTGGTTGTTGTTGAACTTAATGTTTTCATAGGATTGATCACCCTTTGATTGAATTTACACAATGAAACTTGATTGAGAGATAGGTTCCATTAGATAAAAGTAATAACCTATTAGAGGCTTTCTTAGTTGAGAGACATTAAAGTAACTAATATTGATTAAGGGTTGGAGCTTAAAATCGTGTTAAACAACACTTAGCATCTGAGAGCTATAAATCTAAGATGTTAATCTACTTGGTTAATTATAGGTTTGTCTTCAAATTGTATTAAGGTTAGGTATGGCTTAGGTATTAATTGATCTTAAGAAATTATTGAATTGGTAATAAGAACCCTAACTCTTTAAATTTATTGTTATTTAATTCAAATTTTCTTTATTTAGTTTTAGTTAAATTCAAAAACCATTTTTCGTTGTTTAAACAAACAAGCACAATTAGTATTATAATACTCAATTTACAATCTCTATAGGAAAATATGCACAATTTCGTACGCTTATGGATTCACGCATCAACAATTGTACCACAGAGCCCTCTCTATTCTGGTCACCAACAAGGTGTGAGTTCTTCAACCTTATCCTTATCTATAACTTCTTCTCACCCAATATCTCCAGTACCTACACAACCTAACAGCCCTTCCAATTTCATCAACTAAACTATCTCTACCTTACTCACTAGTCCTAGCTCGTCTAAACCAACCAATTCGTAGCCTATTAATATATATGCTCACCTCCCTTCATCACCCACATCCACTACCTAACCTGAAATAAAATTACAAGTTCATCTCACTCGATATACAACCACTCACCCCTCCTCCACACCACCTCGCACCCACCCAATGCAACTTTGCCCCTCATCATTAAATAAAGGACAAGCTCATTTAACCACCAAACATCCAATCAAAACCAAACCGAATTACCTCTTGATCAAACCTACCACATACAAACAAGCCCAAGAATTCCAAGAATAATAGACATTAATGAAATAAGAAATCAGTGCTTTAATGACCAATAAAATATGGTCCTTAGTCCATTGTCCTCCTGATAAGAATATTGTAGGGTGTAAATGGGTGTTTTACATCAAGAAAGCTGGATGGATCCATTGATAGCTACAAAGCTCGCCTCGTCGCTAAGGGTTACAATAAAAAACATGGCATTGAATTTAATGAAATATACAGCCCTGTCATTTGTGCTACTACAATCCAAACAATTCTTAGTATTGTTGTTTCTAAACATTGGCCAATAAGGTAAATTGATGAGTCCAACGCTTTTCAACATGGCTCTTTACAAGAAGAAGTTTACATGTGTCAACTATCGAGGTTTATTGATCAACAATGTTTTTCATTTATTTTTCATCTCCATCGCTCTCTCTATGGATTAAAATAAGCGCCAAGAGCATGGTTTACAAGATTGGCTCAATTTCTTCATTAATAACATTTCCAATCCTCAAAGGCTGATAATTCATTATTTGTTCACATCAATGGTGCTAACAAAATATTTATCCTAATCTATGTTGATGATATCCTTGTCATAGGTTCATGCTCCAAGGAAATTGATTCGGTTATTGTTGTTTTACAAAAAGAATTTCCACTACGTGATCTTAGCCCTCTAAAAGCTCGGACACCACAAGGACTACTGTTCTCTTAATAAAAATACATGCTCGACCTATTTGACAAGACAAACATGTAAGATTGCAAGCCATGTTCCACACCAATTCTAACCAAAACATCAGGCACCTTACAACCCTATGGTGAAACAAACAGACAAGTTGTAGGAGCCTTACAATATGTAACTCTCACTCGCCTTGATATTTCCTTTGCCGATAATAAGCTCTGCTAATATATGCATTGTCCAATCGATCATCACTAGCGGGTGGTTAAATGAGTACTTCATTACCTAAAACATACTGTAAGTCACTCATTACTCTTTACTCTTTCCTCAACTTCTTCTCTATAATGTTTCACCGATAGTGATTGGGGTGGCTATCTTGATCATTGTTGATCCACAAATGGTTTTATGATCTATCATGGCACCAATATAATTTCCTGGATGGCTAAGAAACAGCCAATTGTTGTCCGTTCCTCCATCGAGAGCGAGAACAAAGCCATTGCCAATGCCACAGCAAAAATTATGTGGATTTAATCACTGCTAGCTAAACTTGGTCATCCTCTGTCTTCGGTACCAACCATATGGTGTGACAATGTTAGCGCCATTTATCTCTCCTCCAACCCTATTCTTTATGATCGAACCAAGCACATCGAGCTAGATTGTTATTTTGTCAGTGAGCAAGTGCAGTCTAACAAGCTTCATGTTTGTCTTCTCAGTTTTGCTAATCAGATCGCAGACATATTAACCCAACCGCTGCCCACTACCAAGTTCCAACTTCATCGAGATAAGCTTCGATTATCTGTCAGACCACCATCAAATTGACAGGGGGGTATAAAGGATATTGCTTATCCTAATCCTACTAGCATTCAGCTACAATTCAAGTGTACACTTTGTTATCTTTATGTGTTGTAGTCATCTATAAACTCCAATGTAATTATAAATATGTAACCTCATTTTATTCATAGAAATATACAAGAATCTTTTCTTTTATAGTGCGCATCAAACAAAAACATGTATAACACAATATATAAAATGTTTAAGTGAAAAAAAAAAGGAAAAGCTAAAGAAAAGCAATTGCATTAAGAGTGCATTTTTTCTCACATTTATAGAATGCTGAGGGATGTATAGTTAAAAGACGATAAAAGTTACATAAAAATTCTTAAGTTTTTTATAAAAAAATAAATAACACAATAAATTTTAAATATGGCCAATGAAGCCCGCTAGCTTTGAAAAATAAATTAAATAAGCTCTAATTAAAATATAGAGTTTAATACACAAACGTGAAACACATTGATAAAAAGTTAAAAAAAAAATAATTAGTATTTAACATTCATTTTCTAAACTATTTTTAAGGTTCGTTTGATTCCTATTTTAAAATATATGAAATGTTTGTACCTTTTGTCTAAAAAGAATAAAGAGAAAGAGTGAGGGATCTCCTATTGGAATTGAGTCATGGAATTTTTTAAGCATAAATGTGCTTATCGCTATCACCTAATGAAAATTATTTTGCTACAAGCTCATAGAAAAGCACATTCGAAACAATTAAGTTATAGATATATATACATGCAAATAATTCATTTGGATAGTAAATTAAACAACAAACAAAGGAGATAACACATGTATAATAATATCATGCATTGGCATCCTTAAGAGATTAAAATAACAATTGGAATTCATAATTATGGAAAGAAATAACCAACATTAATGTTTATAAAATTTTAAATAATAAAACAAACTAGAGCACTTAAAGTAAAATTCACAAACAAAACAACAAACTAAGAAAAATAGTGTTTGAAATACTAAAATAACCATTTAAAAAAACACTAGAATAATAGAAAAAAATAAAAAATAAATTATTAATAAAGGACATAACCCACCACTTTGGCTTTAAATCTTCATTTTTAAGGTGGTGGTGGTGTAGGGATATTTGGGGAAACGAAGTCTATGGTTTGAAAGTGGGATCTAGATTGAAGTTTATTAGATTAATATTGTTATCAATTAGTTGTAAAGTAGTCTTCATTCTTCCAAAACTAGACTCCTAGTCGCCAAGGTAAGAGAGAACTTGGTCTATTGTGCTATGTTTGGCAGAGGTGGAGGGAAAATCTCTTTCATGGTGACTATAACACTAGTGGTAGACATCTGATTAAGGGGGGAGTAGAGCATTAAGCAATCATTACTTACAATCATTTTTTTTAATTCTCTTAAGAGGCTTCTTATAAATTCATTTATCTTTGTAAAATTTTTAAGGCAAACGTTATTCTAGTGATAAACCCACCCATAATAGTACTTTCTTTCTATAAAGCTTCCAATAACTTCTTGTCCAAGAAACACAACTCCATTGATAATTTGTTTGTTCACTATATAATAAAGAAATAAGTTAGTTTTAATCACTGCCCCATTTCATTTTCCTCTTCAGCAAATGAATTTAACAAGGAATCTATGAATAATTCATAAAATTCTAAGAAATATGGACTTATTGAAGGAGCTATTAAAGGTAAAATTAATCAACAAGGTCAATACCAAAAGGCCTTTGCATCAAAGGTTTAAACATTTTAAGGAGTGAGGCTTTTATTCAGAAACATTAATATATTGACAATTCAACTAAAAATACTTCAAAGTTTACATTTTTGATCCAAAATAAGCATACACCGATATACATAGGACATGCAAAGGAACAAGTAAATGCTTGTAAATTTATTTTTATTAGTTATTATTCTATGGCTTAAGTTATGGTAAATAAATGAGAAAAAATATCTCTATTACCTTCATTGTTAGCTATTTTGTTGTCCACTATGTGTTTCACTCCTTGTGTTTAGAAGGAAAGTTGTTGAGTCATTTGTGCATTTAAACTCTTGCAATTAGCAAAGTTTAGGCAGAAATTCAAATAAAAATTATAAGGTTTATTCTCACCTCAAGTAGAATATTTTTATCAAATTCTTGTTAGCTTTGATTGGGACCTATCGCAAAATGTTAAATCCATATAGTTTGCCTTATTAACGTTTTCTACAAAATGGTAAGAATTAAAAAATCCAAGCATTAACTCTTTATAAGAGGGGCCCTTCACATTCTTCAATCTTATATAATGTAAATATTTATGTCCCTCTAAATATCGAATTTGGAGAGTGTGGATTTGTTTATCAATTTAGTGGGTTTTATTTTCTAATTGAAAAAAGTTGACCATATGGTCAGTCTCCTTGAAAATAAGAGTATAAGGACGGAGAGATATTTTACTTCTAAAGATGGTGGGGTTAATCTTTCTTTGCCTTTTGTTAGGGGATAATTATGGAGAATCACTGCTTGATGTTGGAGAGTTTTTCCCATTTTTAGTCACATACTTTCTCTTAGTTGTTCTCTTAATGGGTGAGGGTGTTGTGAAGGATTGATGAGGAAAATTAAAACAGGAAGCCTAAAATTTTATAAAAATGAATGATAAAATATCAAATTGATGTGAAATGGAAGGGGTAGAGAAGAATTTGAAAGGTTTTGGCTAAGGATTAAGTATTGCGAATTAAAGGGAGATTTTCAAAGAGAGAAATTTTGGTAAAATGAATGAAATGCTCTAAAATTAACTTTAAATGGCAATTTCGTGTTGAATCTCAATGCATCCTTCATAGTTGGTTTTTTTTTTAAACCAAAACCAATATGCTTTTTAATACAAGAGCGTTAACCTTATTGATGTCTTATTCAAATTCTGTTCACCTACATGCAATTGTTGGTGATCGAAAAGGTCAATGTGGCTTGCAATGTGAGCATATAAACTTTCAATGCAACCATAAGAAAGCTAAAAATACAAAATAAAGAAAATATGATTGAGGTCTAATACAATTTGTAATACAATGGGGACATATGAAATTTCAATACAGATGCATTAAAGCAATTTCAAGCAAAATAAAAAAATTCAATGTGGTTTTTAATGTAGCCACATTGAATTTCAATGCATGCACATTATATAATTTTCATAAAAAAAGAGTATATATGTAATGATGTTCACAACTCTCCCTAGCTAACTATGGTTTATAGGAAACACAATAGATAAGGTACCCACTACAAGAAACTAATGATTTAGCGATGGAATTTTCGTCGCTAAACATTTAAAAATCTGTTACTAACTGTTTTAGCGACGGAAATTTTTCATCGTTAAGATGCTCGTTGCTATTTTTTAGCGACGAAAAAACCAATTTATTGCTAGATTCGTGACGGAATCCGAATTTTATTGCTAAGTTTAGCGACGAAATTAAGATTAAGTCACTAAATTTAGTAATATGAAAGCAAATTGATAGATGATTTTAGTGACTGAATTTTTATTCCATCGCTAAATCTTTTATTAACAATTAATTTTATATTTATTCTTTTGATTTTATAATAATAAATTTAAAAAGTTAACATTATATATATATATATTGCAAAATAACCATAAATTCAATGCATTGTTGACAAAGGAAGCCTTACAAATAGGTTAAGTTCACTATTATATTTATAATAAAAAATTACAAATAATAATAGTCCAAATGATCTAGTGCAAATATAAAAAAAATATCAGTGCCTAATAGCAATTTTAATGTCAACCTATCTTATATGTCTGCAGCAAAAAACAATTTAATTCCAACTTCTATGCCATATTTTGGACACCTACAAGACAAAACCAAAATGGAGGTAAGCTTTCATATAATCCATGTGAGAGCAGCCAATCTACATGTTCATTGCAGTCAAAGAAATAATAAAGGTAGGGTAATTGCACAGAAGGTTACTAAACTTTATGCTAAATTTCATTTTGATTTCATAACTTTAATTTATATCTTTTTTGTTGCAAAACATTGATTTTAATTACACAAAAAAGTCACTCAAAATAATTCCAACTAATTTAGATGACGTGGCACACTAGAAGTAAGACATAACACATAACAGTCTAACTCAACAAAAATTGTTATGTTATACTGTCACTT
The DNA here is from genome assembly GCA_949671775.1 of Mallotus repandus. NCBI lineage: Eukaryota > Viridiplantae > Streptophyta > Magnoliopsida > Malpighiales > Euphorbiaceae > Mallotus > Mallotus repandus. The sequence continues at coordinate 17,658 of CATIWM010261588.1, forward strand.
CACCTTTTTCATAAGACTATTGACCACTTAACTTTATAAAATTATGATCAATAGTCTCATAAGGAAGGTGACGTGTTAATATGACATGGCAATTTCATAGTGTCACGTTATCTAAATTGGCTGAAATTATTTTGAATGACTTTTGTATTTAATTAAAATTAATGTTTTGTAACCAAAAAGATACAAATTAAAGTTATGGAACCAAAATAAAATTTAGTGTAAAGTTTGGTAACTTCTTACACAATTTACCTAACAAAGGTAACATAAAAACATGTATATCTTGCAAAATATACCAAAATGTGCCAAAATAGACCAAATTAAGACACAAAAAAATGAAAACAAAAAAAAATTCACCAAGTGAATGCCCTTAGGGTGGCAAATTAAGTGATATTGTGTTCTTTAGGAAAAAGATTAGTTTGAAAATATGTTAAGGTATTCCTTAAAGCTTTCTTCATAAACCATCCAGTTACAAATTGCTAAAACTTGAACTAGTCAAATAAAATAAAATAAAAGTGACCTCTTTATTCCTTAAAGCTTCTTGCTAGTATCAAAAAATTGATAAGGTTCATTTTTACCCCTAATGTTTATTGCGGAGGTCAGATAAGTCCTCTTTCTTTTTTTAGATAAAAAACACATGACTTTTCATAAAAGTATCTTTTTAAGCCCTCATGTTGACGGTGATCTTGAACAAACATTACTAACGCTGACATGGCTAACGGTGATGATAAAAAAAAAAAAAAACAACAACACAAACGACAATATCAATTCTCCGATCGAGCAGGTGACTCTCGCAACAATCGACAATCCTACCCTCCCAACCATCACCTTCCGCATATGGACTTTGGGAGCTCTTGCATCCTCCTCTCGTTCCTCAACCAATTCTTATGGTACCATAAAGAGCCTCTCACCAAAACTTCCATCTCCACCCATATTGCAATGGTTTCATATTTTCTCGTAGTAGCTGATCTCGTTCTATGGAGAGTGGCTCCATGTTTTCTCGCAGAAACAGTCTATTACAGCATAAAAGTAGCCATCTTCCAAGTCAAGGAGGTGGTCTATGTCATCAAAAACTTGGATATCGCCATCCAAATATATCATCTTTCTGTACTCCACGAACTACAAGATAAAAGATGACCCAATTTTATTTCTTCACATAAACATAAAAACAACTAGGCTTTGTCCTTTAGTTGTTGCACAAAAATTCTATAGGACTTGTTTTAAACAATTTGACTAATTAAATTCTATGATGTGGCAAAGAAGTTGGCCAACCAGGAAAAAAATGGCAGTCCATGTTTTTATAATGTTCAACAATTTATTTTAAAAAATAATTTAGTTATATATATATAATGCATAGAATTCGTCGACAGGTTCAATCGGACGTAAATCATTCTTTTCAACCCTTCTCCAAGTATTTGAACAAAGGGGTATAATTGAACATCCTTCTAAAAGCAAAAATTCCTCACACTTCAATGATATTTTTTAATTGAGATTAAATCTTAAAATAATAATTCTAAAATGCACAATTTAATTTTTTGTAAATTCAATTAGTCTCGAGAGCCTTACATCTGATAGATGATAAAGAAAATTAATATATATATATATGGGCCTGATTGTGATTAAAAAAAAAAGAAAAGAATTAATCATACCTGTTTTCTTTTCTCCTTTAATATGGAATTTAGAAAATACAAATACAAATGATGAAGATGTGCAAAATGGACCAGCTTGCTTAGAATTTAGATGGTTGAAAATGCCAAGACCATACGGTAACTAAGA
>CATIWM010261646.1:0-10205 GCA_949671775.1 Mallotus repandus
ATGCACTTAATGTTATATTAAAGTACACCCCTTTCATGTGCTTGTCCGCACACACAAGCAGTGGCTAACAACAAAGTTAATTTATTTTTATGAATAAAAGATACTTTTTGACCATCTAGTTTACTGAATATTTATTTTTAATTTTTTTTTCACATATACATTTGGCACATATACTTAAAATTTTATTAATAGCATAATTTATTTTAATTTTATTTATATTTTAAGAAGACAGGGATATTGGAGTCTAAGATCTCAACCTTTTCAACTTTTTCAAATTTATACAGAAATGTAAAATTTGGTAAAATTAACCCAATTTGACATATTATTTGCAATTTGCAATTTTAGCACAATTGCAATTTGATCAATATATGACATCTTAGATGAAATAACTGATCTCTATTTTTATGAATTTCACAACTACATCATCTAAATACTAATTATAATACTTAAGTAGGCTTTAAGCATAGACTTTAATCATGTTATGTTCTATTCACTCACTAGGTATTTTCTTATGAAAATACTCATACCCTTTATTTACCTTCCACCATAGACATGTGTTTGTTAGTATATACATATGTGAAGAGGATAATAGCAAAAATATAATCTCATTCCTTAATCCAAAAAGAGAAGAGTCATCTCCTATATATGCAAATAAACACAAAAGATAAAATAGGAATAAGAGAAACAAAATAAGAAACAAGGGATTTTGGTTACAAATGGTAACCAAGATTACATCTCAATAATAAAGAAAATATTCATAAATTAGGGCACATATATTCACTAGCCTTTGGAGACATTTTAAGAGGAGTTGTTGCAGTTTGAATTTAAATAATCACTACAAGAAAATAATGATATATAAATGGAAATCTCCGTGTCTAAATTTAAAAATGGAAAATTAAAATTGCTACAAAACTTAGAAACGGAAATAAAATCCATTGCTAATTGTTGGCGGAGTAAATGGTGGGAAAATAGAAACGGAAATAGCAACAGAAATAGAGACGCAAATTGAAATGGAAAAATTTTATGTCGCAAAAGTCTGGAACAAATATTGGCACGTAAAATAGTGTGACCTTTAGCTACAGAAAATTCTGTTTTTATTTAGAAACAGAATTATTCCGTTTCTATTTAGCGAATGCAAATATGTAGCTATTTTTGGATACCTTTAGCTACGGAATTTGTGTTTCTAAATTGAAATGGAATTATTATGTTTCTATTTAGCTACCGAATACAAATCCATAGCTATACTTGGACAGTTAGCTACGGAAATTTCTATTTCTATATAGAGACAGAATTAGAAATTGAATTATTCCGTCTCTATTTAGCTACGGAATGCAAATCCGTAGCTATTTTTGGACATTTAGCTACAAACTTTCTATTTCTAAATTTAAATTTACTTCAAGCTTTTTTTATAATTAATAATTTTTATTGTTAAAAATTAAGTTTTAAAAATTTGATAATATTGACAAATATAATATAAAAATAAGCTGAAAATAATTTTTATAAAATTAATAAAATATAATTAAGTTGAATGAAGATGGATATAATCCTTGATATCTTAATATTATTATATAGTGCTAATAAAAGCAATATTAAATAGTATATATATATATATATATATATATATTTCTTTGTTACAAAATTTTTTTATATGCATTTATAATTATTTTTATATCTTATTTTTTAATTTGTTGTAAAATATTAAATGAATATAGTTTAGTATTGCAAAAGGTTTGCAATTTCGTTTTTAAAGTTTAGAAACGGAATTATTCCATTTCTAAAATTAGCTACGAAATACAAATCTGTAGCTATATTTGGAAATTTAGCAACTAAATTTTTTGTTTCTAAATAGAAACAAAATTGTTCCATCTCTATTTAGCTATGGAATGCAAATCCATAGCTATTTTTGGGCAATTAGCTATGAAAATTTCCGTTTCTAAATAGAAACATAATTAGCTACATAATAGAAATCCGTAGCTATATTTGGACATTTAGCTATGAAATTTCCATTTCTAAATAGGATAAGGATTCCATTTTCAAATTTGAATTGAGTGTAAGTGTCACGACCTGAACCGAAAGTTCGTCATCTTCATAGCAAGCCTTAAAAATTTTTCGCGGAAATAAACAATACATTAAACAATAAAATAATAAATGCACAATATTATAGCATAAAATAATATTTTTTAATTACAATATCATTCAAATACAATATTTAAAAGTAAGGTACAATCAGAATACTAATAATACATATTTGAATTTAACTACTGCGGTGTCTAGAATTTTAGTTACTCAGTACACAATTTAAATTAACATACACAATGCAGCTGGTGAAGAATGAACTCGTCGCAAAATAGAGGCACTAGAAGACTGGCTGTGAGGTCCTAAAAAAATAAATTAAGGGGAATCAGACATCACTGAGTGAATCAATTTTATAAAATGCATTTTGGTTTTAAAAACCATTTATTAAAACTATTTTTAAAATAAAATAGATTAAAATAATTATAATTATTAAAATCATTTATTTTTCTCGATAATAATTATATCGAGTCTCTTTAAAACTTCTTAAATCAATTTAATATAAAAATCTTCCTATAAAATATTTATTTTGGTGGAAAACTTGTAGAACCCTAAACCATTATTCTAATAGTCTTTCGGCTCTCTTGATCCCTCTCTTAATCCAAGTGACTGCCGTCCTGAGAACAAAGCATCAACTGAGTTACTGTCACAGTCATTTCACTTATTCCATATTGGATGTCCCGAGAGCAATGCATCAACCAAGTTACATTCCTTTTTCATTTCATTTACCGGCTCGAGAGCAATGCATCAACTGAGCTCTAATCATTTACATATATATATCATATACTAGATATTACCCGTGCGCACGTGGTCCTAGTGATACCCACTAGGTAACACATTCTACCAATATCTCCAAATCAATTGGAAATTATAAACATTGAAATCAATTAAATAAATAATTCATTAAATAATGAATAAATAAACAATTAAATCAATAATAAATCTTATCGAATAATTTATCTTTTAAACATGCTTTAATTTAATTACTAGAAAATTTCACTTAAACACACACAACACACATCTTATAAAAAATCAACTCACAGGTAGAGTGTGTCGGGCGACGCGTTCTTTGCTGCCCTGGTGCTACTACTCGTGCCCCGAAGTTCTTTAAAATAAATAATATCTATTTAAAATATGCTTGTAAAATAAAATAATTAAATTCATGAAAATTTCTCAGAAATTAATTGAGTCATGAAATGAAGAAATTGACTCGATCTAAGACACAATGCTAAACAAACTCAGAATTTCAATGCAGATCAATGTCATGCTTTACGAAAAAACTACCAAAATTTGGCAGAGTCTCCTCTGTAAAATGGACAACCCTCTAGTAAAAGTAGAGTCGATCCTGCACGAAAATACACTTTGAATATACACTTCACGGAACCACACTTGGGTCGGACTCCCAAACTACACATAATTCCGACCAAGTTCCAAATTCACAATAATTAATAAAATAATATAAATTTTCAAAAATCATAAAATCTCATTTAATTACCATAATTCAAATTATTTCCACAATAAAATATGAAATATATTTATTATCAAATAAATAGTAGAATTCTAGTTTAATATTTAAATTTTTGTTAATAAACATACATAATTCAAATCTTACAATTAAATTAACATTTATTGCAAACAATCATTTAAATTACTTAAATACATTATAATGTTAGCAAATAACTCATTTAGGCTTAAAATAATAAATAAACTTATTATTCATATATTTTTCAAAAATTAGTAATAATTAACTAAAAATAGGAAATAATTAATAAAAATTATTTTTATACCATTTATTACTCAAATACTGTCTAAAACATATTAATTAATGATAATTTCCACTAAAATATAAAATTCACTAATTTTTCCAAAAATTCAATTTTCACATAAACTTTCAAAATTTATAATAAATATTCTATACATAATTTTAATAAACTTTCTTTCATGAAACTTGCTCAAAATAATTAGTAGAATTTATTAAAAATATATTCATCCCGAGACCGGAGCGGTACTGGAACAGTAACTTTGATCACCCGAAATAGTATAAATTTTAAAACAATTTCAGAAAAATAAATACAAATCATCAATAGGTAGCTCATAACCTCTACAAAAAAATATTCCTAAAGCATTAACACCTAAGAAAATCATATTGAATCTCAAACCAACGATTTAGTCCAAGAACACATAATCTAAAAATCAAATTTTGAGAGGCTTACCGGAGTTAATTTCTTAAACAATTAAGGAATTAAGTAGCCCAGAGGATGAGGAAGCTAAAGAACTCAAGCTTGCCGGCTAGGGACGCCGGAAAAGTCACCGACCAAGAAAACTGTAAACCGGTCCGAACTGAACCAAACCAAACCGAGAGAAGAAGATCGGTTGTGGTGGATGGAGGTGGACGATAAGGCAACAGCGACTACTGGCAGGCATAGTGGCAGGCTGCTGGTGGCCAAAAATGGCAGAAAGAAAAGAAGAAAAGAAGAAGAAAGAAAGAAGAAAGGAAAAGAAAGAAAGAAGGAAAAAAATTTTGCCTGCACATTTTTTTTTGCTGCTGTCCTTTTGTCCTTTTTTTTAAATAATAATAATAATAATAGAATACTAATATAAAAGTCAATTTAGCTCTCTCTCGCAACCTTAAAATATACACAATAAAACAATTTTATTAAAATAAAATTAACACACTTTCATAACTAATAATTAAAATAATTCTCATCACCAATTATTCAAATTTAATTTCACAAAATAATAATCTTAATATTAATAAAATATTAATTAACACTGCAAAGTCTCAAAAATATATTTTAATATTTTTAAAATAAATTCGGGTATTTACAATCTTCCATCCTTATAAAAATTCATCCTCGAATTTTAAATAAATTAAGGAGTACAAGATTATCACAATTGAAAAACATAGGGATATGCCACTTGCATCACTGCCTCCGTCTCCCACGTGCAATCTTCCACTATATGGTTGCTCTACAACACTTTCACTATTGGAATCTCTTTAGTGCGGAGTTGTCGAACTTGTCGATCCACTATCGCCACTGGGTACTCTTCATACGCCAAATCTTCACTAAGCTCCACTGTCTGAAGCTGAAGAACATGCGAAGGATCAGGAACATACTTCCTCAACATCGAGATGTGAAACATTGGGTGAATCCGTGACAACTATGGTGGTAACACCAGTCGATACGCCACTTCACTAACTCTAGATCGAATCTCAAAGGGTCCGATATATCTGGTAACTTACCCTTCTTACCAAACCTCATCACTTCCTTCATTGGAGACACTTTAAGGAACACCAAATCTCCAACAGAGAATGATACATCCTTCCTCTTAGGGTCTGCATAGCTCTTCTGTCTACTGAAGGCTATCTTTAATCTTTGTTGAATGATGGGTACCTTCTCAGAACTCACTTGCACCAATTCCGATCCTGTTAATTGTTTCTCACCAATTTCCGAACACAAAAGCGATCTGTACTTTCTTCCATACAGTGCTTCATACGATGCTATTTCAATACTTGCATGATAACTGTTGTTATATGCAAATTCAATCAATGGCAAGTATGTGTCCCATTGTCCACCAAAATCCATCACACGCATCCGAAGTATATCCTCTAAAGTTTGAAAGGTCTTCTCAGACTGACCATCAGTTTGAGGATGAAAAGCTGTGTTGAAGTCCAACCTTGTACCCAAAGCCTTATGCAATTCTTGCCAAAAGATTGAAGTAAAAGTGGCTCCTTTGTCAGACACTATACTCACTGGTACTCCATGAAGACAAACAATCTGGTTAACATTCAATCTTGCTAACCTGTCAGTAGAGTACATCTTCTTAATTGTCAGAAAGTGAGCTAACTTTGTCAATCTGTCAACTATCACCCAGATAGCATTAAATCCACTTGATGAATGAGGTAAACCACCTACAAAATCCATGGCAATCATATCCCACTTCCACTCTGGGATGGGCAACTATTGTAATAATCCAGAAGGTCTCTGATGTTCTAACTTCACCTGCTGACAAGTAAGACACTTGGACACAAATTATGCAATGTCTCTCTTCATCCCATTCCACCAATATGTATCTTTCAAATCATGATACATATTGGTAGAACTTAGATGAATACTATAAGCAAAAAAATGGGCTTCCTCCATAATCTCCTTTCTTAAGTCATCCACATCTGGTACACATAGCCTTGTGCCTAAACGTAATGTGCCCTCACTATCAATTACAAAGTCTCTGGATTGACCTTGTTGCACTTCAAACATAATCTTCTGCAACTGAGGATCTTTTCTCTGAGCTGCTTTAAATCTATCCAAGTACACTGATCGTACTCTAAATTGAGCTAAGAGACATTTCTTGGTTATCTTCCATTGAAATCCCTAATCAATCAGTTCATGCAACTTCTTAATGATTGACCTCTTTTCTGTGCTGATGTGTGCAAGAATGCCTGCTGACTTTCTACTCAGTGCATCAGCTACCACGTTCGCTTTACCAGGATGGTAAAAAAATAGAGCAATCATAATCTTTTAGAAGTTCCATCCATCTCCTCCATCTTAAATTCAAGTCTTTTTGCTGAAAGATATACTTTAAACTCTTGTGGTCGGTGTATATCTCACAAGTCACACCATATAAATAATGCCTCCATATCTTCAAAGCAAACACCATAGTTGCCATTTCCAAATCATGGGTGGGGTATTTCTACTTGTGCTTCTTTAACTGACATGAAACATAAGCAACTACTCTCACATTCTGCATCAATACACACCCCAGTCCTACTTGAGAAGCATTATAGTACACCGTATACCCTTCATTCCCTGAAGATAAAGTTAATACTGGAGCTGAAGTCAATAAGTCCTTAAGCAACTGGAAGTGCTCTTTGCATCTGTCAGTCCAAATAAACTTGACATTCTTTTAAGTTAGCCTCGTTAAAGGAGCTGCAATCTTGGAGAAATCTTTCATAAATCTCCTGTAATAGCCTGCTAAACCTAGAAAAATTCTCACTTCGGTGACCGTTGTAGGTGTTGGCCATTCTGCAATTGCTTCAATCTTCTTAGGATCCACTTGAATGCCATCTTTGGATACCACGTGGCCTAAGAGTGCCACTTAACCCAACCAAAACTCGCATTTTAAAAATTTAGCATACAATTGATGATCCCTCAAAGTCTGAAGCACAAACCTCAAATGCCATGCATGCTCCTCCTTACTCCTTGAATAGACCAAGATATCATCAATAAAGACTATAAAAAATTGATCCAAGTATGGCATAAATATCCGATTCATCAAGTCCATAAAAGGCTGCTAGGGCATTAGTCAACCCAAAGGACATTACCAAAAATTCATAATTGCCATATCTAGTTCGAAATGCAGCCTTAGGTACATCTCCACTTCTAATTCTCAACTGATGATACCCTGACCTCAAGTCAATCTTAGAAAAAACACTGAGCTCCTTGAAGTTGGTCAAATAAATCATCAATCCTTAGGAGAGGATATTTGTTCTTGATGGTAACCTTATTCAACTATCTGTAGTCGATACAAAGTCAAAGACTACCATCTTTCTTCTTCATAAATAACACCGGTGCACCCTAAGGAGATATGCTAGGTATGATAAAACCCTTATCAAGTAACTCTTGCAACTTCTCATAGAGCTCTTTCAACTCTGCAGTCGCCATTCTATAAGGTGGCATAGAGATATGATCTGTACCAGGTAAAACATCGATACAAAATTTTATCTCTCTGTCCGGTGGCAATTCTGGGAATTCTTCAAGAAAAACATCAGGAAATTCACACACTACTGGCACCTTCTCAACTACTCCTATGTCCACTGTATCTCTGACCACAGCTAAATAGCCTTTACATCCTCTACTAAGCATCTTTCTAGCTGTGATTGTAGAAATAAGATTCCGAGGCATTAAACTCTTATCACCTATGAATCAAAACTCTTCACCATTAGGGATTCTGAAAATCACCACCTTCTCTCGACAATCCAACGTGACATAATGTCGAGCTAACCAGTCCATCCTTAAGATCATATCGAAGTCAATCACATCCAATAATACCAAGTCCGCAAGCAACTCTCTTCCTTCTACCAACACGGGAGAAGATGGAAAGAATATGTCTGTTTCCAACTCATCACTAAGTTGAGTCGCTATAGACAAGGGAAACAATGACTTGGATGGTTGCCACTCTTTCCTCGAAGCAAAGATAAGTGAAACAAAAGAATATGATGCACCTGGATCAAATAAAACTCTAGCCTCAAAAGAACACACTAAGAGAGTATCTGCTACCACCGCATTAGATGCCTGAGCATCTTGAGGAGTTAGAGTAAACACTCTAGCCTATCCACGACCAACCTGCTTAGAACTGAAAGGCTGAGTGAATCTTCTACCACTCAGTCTAGCCCCATATCTGCCTCCTAAACCTCGGCCTTGCTGGCCCATATACTGAGTCGGCACATGCTGAAACGGCTGAGCAACTAAAAATGAAGATCCCTGGGCAAACGAAGACTGATATCGAGCATTAGGACAAACTCTGGCAAGATGTCCAATCTGCCCACACCTGAAGCAGGCTCCAGTCAGCAAATGGCACGGTCCTTGATGCACTTTGCCACAAGTAGGGCATGCACTGAACTACCATGTCTTAGACTCTGACTGCTGCTACCAGTATTGGCTCTAGGTCTGAATCTCAGAGGTTTGTTACTTCGTCTGCTGTGGTGGCTAGTCGTATGCACCTGACTACTCCGATAACCCTGCTGTGAAGTGCCTGTAGCCTGAATATCAAAACTGCCCATCTGAAACACAAGCTGTTGAATCCCCTAAGTCATCACTACTCTATTGCTGCTACTCACATACGGGTCAGAAATAGTGCCATGCATAATATGACGTCACTCTAGCTATTAAGCCTCCTTAATAACATTGTCCAATGTCCAGCTAGTAGTCTAGATGCTGATGTAGGCTGCACCTAAGCCCGTCACAAACAACTCTATAGCTCTCCTGTCATTCTGTATCACATCCAGTGCATGACGACCCAGTCTGAGGGACTTATGGGTGTAGTCTGCCACTAACCTATCACCCTTGCTAGTGTGCAGTAGTTGCCATCTGAAGTTATCCCTCATCGATACTGGACAAAAGTACCTTAGAAACTATTCCTTAAACTCCAACCAAGTCATCGTAGTCATGCGAGGCTGGATGGACTGCATGAACCAATCCTAAGCTGTGACTTGAATAGATAACTCCACCACCATAATCTGCTAATAATCTGTGTAACCTGTCCGAGTTCTAGCCTCACTGGTATTAAGAAAATCCAATGCATCTCTAGTGCCATCAAAAGAAACTGTCCCCACACTGGAGTACAGTAATGCTATGTTTGCATTGAATATCCCCTGATTCTACTGTTGAAGCATTTGCTGAACTAAAGGCATGGCTTGATTCAAAGCTGCCAAGCCTTGGTTAATTCCTGCCATTCCAACTGCAAAAGCTGTAGGATCAACCTCAATAATTCCTTGTCCTACATACTGCTCTTGTTCTTGCACTTGAGTTGCTTCTGCTCACTGTCTGCCTCTACCCCTTCCCTTACCTCTGCCCCTACGATGAGGAGCATGGGGAGGAATCTCATCCTGTACGGACTGCTCATCATCATCATACGCTGCCTCGGTAGTAAGAGCATTTTGTGCTCTCCTTCTCATTCTAAAAAGACAGAACAAACTAAATTTAAAACATAACAAGGGACAAGATAAACAGGGAAGCCTAGAAGCAACAAGGAGAACAATTGACATTTATCAACCTAATTACCATAGTAGCTCAAGAAAAATGTAACTCAAAGATCATTAGAGCCGAAAATAAAACAATGGCTCTGATACCAACTTTGTCATGACCCGAACTAAAGGTTTGTGACCGGCACTAGGGAATGGGATACAAAAAGTAACCGAATCCCATAGCAAGCCTTAAATTTTTTTTTGTAGAAATAAACAATACATTAAACAATAAAATAATAAATGCACAATATTATAGCATACAACAATGTTCTTTAATTACAATATCATTCAAATACAATATTTAAAAGTCAGGTACAATCAGAATACTAATCATACATATTTGAATTTAACTACTGCGGTGTCTAGAATTTTAGTTACTTAGTACACA
>CATIWM010261705.1:0-18083 GCA_949671775.1 Mallotus repandus
AATATTGAGCAAAAGATAGTTGAGAAAAAAAGATAAAGACATTAGAAAAAATATTGAGAAAAAAAGATAAATATAGTACTATAAAAATAGAAAAATAAATGTTTAGCAAAAAATGTTGAGAAAAAAAATGAAGAAAATAGAAAAAAATGTTGAGCAAAAAAAAGTTGAGAAAAAAAGATGAAGACATTAGAAAAAATAATGTTGAGAATGAAAAGATAAATATAGTACTATAAAAATAAAAAAATGTTTATAAAAAAACTGTTGAAAAAAAAATGAAGGCAGTAGAAAAAATGTTGAGTAAAAAAACATTGAGAAAAAAATTAGATGAAGACAATAAAAAAATATTGAGAAAAAATAAATGAAAACAATATAAAGTAAAAAAATGTTGAAAAAAAAACAAATAAAATGTTGAAAAAAAGTATAACGTAAAAAAAGTTGAAAAAATCAGTAAAAAGGAAAAAAATGTTGGAAAAAAAAAGACAACCCTAATGATAATGGAAGTGAGCTATATTTGAAAGAACAATGTTTGAAAAAATATTTTCAAAAATTTTTCAAGTCAACAATATTTTTGAAAGGTTTTTTTTTTTTTTAATTTTTGGTATATTTATATAAAGATCCATTTATTTTATTTATTGTTTAAGGCCCATTTTGCTTTAATTGCTATTTTATTTAGACATAGCCCACCGGTTTTAGCCCATTTTAAAATTTTGTAGACCTAAGATCATTTTAGAATAAAACATATAGAACTAGACCCATTAATTCAATCAAATCTATTTCTTTTAAAAATTGATAGATTGAGCCCCATCTTTAGAATTAAAAATAAGTAGATATAAGCTCACTAATTAAATAAATGTAGACCCACTGTTAGTTTTAAACTCACTTGTAAATAAAATGTAGAATTAGCTCACCTTAATTAAAATTAATGTAAAGTAGACTAACTTAGGGACGTTTTCGGCTCGAATGAATGTAATATTTGTATGCTTTCTCATGTGACTCGTTGCCCGGAGTTAATTGGAAAATAAGGGTTTAAAATGAAATTGCATGTGAATAGAGAATAAGATAGTAATTGATAAAGTAATTCTAAATGAACACGAGACTAAAAGAAGTTAGTATTTCGTACCAAGAATTCTCTCGGTGTGATGCTAACTCTCTTTTAAGAAATTGAGTTACCACAACTTTCGAAGGTTGTTCCAATTATTATCTTGAATGGCGATTTCTCATCTTCACGCCATATCTTTATGATATGATTAGTGTGCTCCCAAGAGTTCTGAACTTAATCAGTGTAGCGGCTGCTAAAATTTTGGACACGAATAATTTAAATGTTGAATTTGCTGCCATTATTAACCTTTATTGACGTTGTCTGCTGCACACTGAGCTACCAGGTGAGGGAATTTATTTCTGGACAAATGGTCAAATAACCCTTCATTTTGTATCAAAGGATCAAATAGATTAATTTTAAACTTTTTCAATAAATACGTCCAAAACTTTTATTTAAAAGCCCAAATAAAGAGTTTATTGTACCAATTGTATCTTAAGTTTGCCATATATTTCTTTTCAATTACTGAAGTTCTATTTTTGCTTTAGGTTAAAGTACCTCAAACATATCAGCTCAAATTGAGCATACACAGCAGTCGAAATAAGTATTTTTTTAGTATATTCGTCACGTAAGCATCCTATTAAGTAGCCAAATCAACCTGTGACCTTAAAAAATAATTTTGTTTTCTCATTTTCTTTATTCTCTTTAGTAATTTTATGTTTTAGGACCCACAAGATGATTAGATTGCTTACTGAGATGCTAGCGTGGTGAATATACTAAGAATATACTTGTTCCGACTGCCACGTATGCTAAATTTGATAAGATATATTCAAGGTACTTTAACTTGAAATAAAAATAAAATTTCAGTAACCAAAAAAAAAATTAAAAATTTTGTTTCAAAATAAAAAATATGGCAAAGTTAAGATATCAATAAACCTTTTATTTGGACTTTTAAATAAAAGTTTTGAACTTATTTGTGAAAAAAGTTTAAATTTGATCGATCTGATCCTTTGATACAAGTTGAAGGGTTATTTGACCATTTGTCCAGAAATAAACTCACCCCCTCCCCCGGTAGCTCAGTGTGCAGCAGACAGCGTCAAGGCTCCGGGGAAAATAAAGGTTAATAATGGCAGCAAATTCAACATTTAAATTATTCGCGACGTCGGGAGGTTCAGGGTTATTCGATTCTTCGTCCACTTCAGAGGCTCCTCTGCCTCCTCCACCTCCTCCTGTCGAAGTTCTTTCTTCTGAGGTATCACTCATTCCCACTGTAATTTCCTTTATTTATTTTTTTTGTTGTTAAAGAGAAAATTACGATTCATACTTATTTGCGAAGTTGTTTATTGATGAGTAAAAGGTTTCTTCTGATCTGAAATGCACCGTTGAACCTGTGAACTTGGACGGTCTCACATTGCTCAAGGTCTGTAATAGTGTTCTCTTATCCTGCTGTTTGATAGATTTTTTTTTTTCCAAAATTTTATTGGCCTTGTTCCAAAGCATTCAATTCTAGCTATTATGACATTTCCAAATGCGAGATTTGAGTATATTAAATACGACTAAACAGAATTCTTTTATTTTTAGTCGTTACAAAGACTATGATGATGATTGTATTGATTTGAAGTTAACTTCTAGTTTTTCTTTCAGGGACGGGTTAGTACCAAAGAGGTTTTTGGGCTACCAAACTCTGATTTAGTTCCCGGTGTATATGAAGGTGCAAAAGAAGTCTGCTTTGAACTTATTCTTTTTTTTTTAAATCTTCTTTTACTTTGTTAAAGAGTTGAGCTTTTGAAGTAACAGTTAAGGTTGTTATATATTTGGTTTACTTTGGGATTTAGGGGGACTGAAGCTTTGGGAAGGTTCAATCGACCTTGTTAAAGCTCTCCGGACAGAGGTTGAAAATGGGCATCTATCATTTACTGGAAAGAGAGTGTTAGAGGTGGGCACCTAATTTTCAGGTGACTATGTTATACAATTACATTGCACTTCACATTGGTCTTTGTTGACGCATATGCTTGTATGCTGCTTCAGTTATTAAAATCTTTTGCCTTTTATATTTCTTTCTCTAATTCTCTATATACATGTGTTTATCTGTTATTTTGTCCCCTTTCATTTAGTAACAAGATTGATTGTCCATCTCCACATGACTTGGAATGCAAAATTAAGGGGTTTAAAATCATATTTTACTTCAAATGTGAAATGCAAAACCACTATTGTTACTTTCTTTTTTTCTTCTGCAAGGTGATTTAAAACAGAATTATAATAAACCTTCTGAAGATAGAGCAAAGAAAATTGTTGAAGAACTTTGAGATCAGGAACAAATAGTGGAATGTCAAAGATGTTGCGGATTTTCATTTTTCCTTTTCAAATAAATCATTGAACAATATGACTTAACTCTGACTTTGGGTGGAATTCTCTAGCCTTGCAAAAATTGAAGTAGGCCATGTATTATTATGCACCACCTTCTTATCAGCCTTTGATCTGTTGCCAAAGAGCTGGGGCCAGTGTTTGCATGGAACTCCCAAAGCACCTAAGGCAGGTCTAGGTCAATGTCTGATTTGAGGGTAGGACCAGGTGGATAAGGCCTTCAGTTTATTGTCTGAATGCTTGTGCCTTGTTAAATCACTTAACAAGAAAGCAAATGCAAGAAAGCATGGCTCAATGAGCCTATATCCATTTACGCTCCCTAGTTTCAGGTAGGACAAGAGGGATCCAGTTTTCAATTCATAGATACAAGAAGAAAGGAATGTTGTAGTCTATTTTTATTTTCCACCTCTAGCACTATTGACCGCTAAACAAAATAGATTTTCATGAAGAGAAAAATCTAAAAGAAATTCTGGAGGCTTTACATATCTAGTAATTTAGATGTGGAAGATGATGAAGGTAAGAGCACTTTAGGATTTTGTTCTAAAAAAATAATGGATGTAGATATACAGTGTTGCGTTTAAGGACTTCTGCTCCAACATAAAATTATGTTCTTATGTTCTTTGCAGTACATTTATCATGATATGAAATGTATTCCTTTAAATGAAAATGTTGGTTATTTGTTTTGATTATGATGTTTGGTTATTTAATATTTTCTCCATTCTCCTTCGCTCTCCTTCTTTTGTTGTATAAAAATTGTTCTTTTAAACTAACTAGAGCCTAATGTGGCATACATCACCTCAGGAAGTAGGGAATCTTAGTTTTTCAGTGCCTCAAGGGAACCCTTTGTTTTTGACTGCACCAAATGGGTATGAAATGGAATAATTCATCTTTAACTGAAATTTATACATGAGCATTCTAACAAGTGGAGTCTGTAGTCTTATAGATTTTCTAGGACAAATAGAACTATTTTCTCAAGTTTTAAATTAGTGCTTGTGTAAATTTTTGGTGGTCGCTCATGATAATGAAGCATTAAGTCTTTTTAAGGATCTGTGCAACACCTGCTCATTAAGAAGCTTCTGATTCTAAATTATAAGGGCTTTGATTTCCATTTGAAGCCATAGCAGATTTTTTACTCTTTTTATATCTCTCTTTCCTTCAGGTGCACCTTTTTTTTTTTTTGGGTATGAAACTTTGTTCCAATTTTCCATTACACATTTAAGCTTACACATTGATTCTGCTTTTATTGTCCAATATATTGGGCAATAAGCTTGCTATGATACTTACAAGATTCATCCAATCTCAGCAGTACATACACTTGGACAAATTATGTCCTGCTTAAGTTATAGGAAGATGAATTGAATGTGAAGAGTTCAGCATATGTTTCACTGATGTTTGTATGAAGGACATATCAAAGATCACCAGAATAAATGAAGAAAATAGTTATAGGAAGGTGTAGTAAGTAAATTTTAGTGGATGCAAACATGGCATAATAATTGCAACTGTAAACAATGCTAGATACCAAAGACATCAGCGTATCTTGTGATGTATATTTTAGTTCTTTTTTAATTGCATCTGTGCTGTGGTTCACTGGATTGGTCCCAAAATTACCTTTGTAAGTTGATGAATGTTTAGTACAAAGATGAATGCCAGTGTGAAGCAATTGTACATCATCTGTTCTAGTAATTTCTAATTACTTTCTTGGACTTAAAGATATGCATCTACAAATGACTTTTCAGTTTCAACTCTTGCTTCAAATTGCTATTCCTTACTGAGTTTTTGTAATGGTTTGCAGCTTGGATGTGGTCATGGGCTTCCTGGCATCTTTGCATCCCTTAAGGTAAATTTTTTATTCTAGATTTTGCATTTTCAAGGGTGGATTCTTGGATGCAGCTCTCTTAAGCTTCTCCTTGCATCAGGGTGCAGCTGCTGTACATTTTCAGGATTTTAATGTTGAAGTTTTACGATCTCTAACAATTCCAAATGTTAATGTCAATCTTTCAAAACATAATTGTATTGCTGCATTGGATGAGACAAATTCTGGTCCTGGGGTGGAACTGCGATTCTTTGCGGGTGACTGGAGTCAAATCCACCTATATCTTCCTTATGTAAACAATAATGATAAGGATCCAAACTGTACCTCAGTGCAGCATCCAGTTTCTGGTTATGATATCATTTTAATGGCAGAGACAATATACTCAACCTCTGCTCAACAAAGTCTCTATGGGCTTTTGAAGAAGGTTTTGCTATATTGGAGAAATATCTATTTTAATTTGATTTTATCTTCTGTTATAAATTTATGGTTCCTGATATCAGAAATTACAATTTTGCAGTGCATACATCGCCCTGATGGAGTTGTATATATGGCAGCCAAAAAGCATTATTTTGGAGTTGGTGGGGGAACGTGGCAATTTGTATCTTTAGTAGAGAAGGATGGTGAGTTTCTTCTTAATTTTCTGCTCTGTTTTTTTTTTCCATATTTTTAATAAGATGGCCTTCTTATTGTTGAGTTTGTTATAATTTTATCACAAAATATTATCCTGTCAAGCAGTCTTAGATTGAGATGGGGAGGGCATAGTAAAAATTACAGAGTTCTATGTTCATGCATAAAAGCAAGATCTTATAATGGTGTTATGTACTTAATAATTCAGGATATTATATTGATTGTACAAGGAAAAATATGCGATGACATCTAGAATCTGAGGGTTCATGAATGTGTTACATGTATGTTGTGTTATTCCTAATGCTATCAGCATTAGCAAATTTATCCCTAGTAACAGGGAAAATTAGGATATATGGGACGTGTGCATATGCTTGCCTAGACTTTGAGCTGTACACATTTTGCAAAGTATAAATATGATAGCCTTTCTTTCTTAACACAGGAGTTATGACTGCAAATCTGGTTGCTGAAGTTGCAGATGGTTCTTCTAATGTTCGAGAAGTATGGAAGCTTTCAATGAAGTAGATTTCAAAATTTTTATTCGGTTGGTTGGTTCAAATGATATCGTTGGCTGATGTATGTCATGACTTGAGCAGCCAAATATAGGATCAAATTCGAAAGATTTGCCTTATATTTACTCAATGATGAGATAGTATTGCCCAGCCTCATCATTCTACCTCAACCTATGCTTTGTTTCGTTCCATATTATGGAAATTGTGGGATGGTATCCTGCTTAGCATTTTTGTGAAGTTGCATCTTATCCACTTATGTTCATGAGATGGAGTTTGGCGACGGATTTTGGGACCTAGGACGAACTTTATAGGTTTTGCAAAGGCAAAACTCAGGCCCTAAATTTATTGGCTTCTTAGCTTTAGACCCCTAAATTTTTATTTTGTATATCTAGGCCTTCAAAATGTACGGATTTGAAATTTTGAATCCTTACACAAAAATTATTTCCTTTTGATCCCTGAAGTTTTATATTTCTAACATTCATACCATTTTTTACTTTTTAACACTTATATCACTTTTAAAATTTTTCACTGATAAAAAATAAATTTAATGAATTTAATTTCTAATATTTTAAATTAAAAACAAATTTATATACATTTTTAAATATTTTAAATTCTAAAAACAAATAAACAAGTTAATGTTAAGATAAAAAAAATTATAATAAAACTATTGTTTTTCAAAATAAAATATTATGATGAAAAGAAACACCATAATTTAAATTTTATATTTTTAGTACATTTTTAGTTTTTTGTACAAAATTTTAATTAAATTATCTTAAATAATTTTTTATAATATAATTTTTATAAATAGTGAATACTAACATATGTCTGTATATCATCAAAAAATCATGATTGGTAATCTAACCAACTCAAAATTTTTATAACCGTTATCTTTACTTTTATTTTTTATCTTGTTTTTTTGGGTACATGAAAAAATTTATATTATAAAAATTTATTCACAATAATTTAAAATATTGTAAAAAACAGTAGTATTATTAGTTCAGGTGATACATATTTGTTTATTTTTAAAATTTAATATAATTTAAATATGTATATAATAACTTAAAATATTAGAAATTAAAATAAGTAAGTTTATTTTTTACTAGTGAAAAATTTTAAACATGATATAAGTATTAAGAAGTTAAAAAAAAACATGAATGTTAGAAATATAAAGTTTCAGGGACAAAAAGGAAATAGATAAAAAATTGATATAATAATTTAAAATTTTTAATCCGTGAAGTTTAAAAGTCTAAATATACAAAACAAAACTATAAGAGTCTAAAGCTAAAAAGCCGAAATACAATTGCTTTTTTATGTATATGTAGTGCTTTGAACAATAAATGGAGTTTGGCTGCAGATTTTGGGACCTAATTCGAACTTTATAAATTTCTTTTCATGTGAAATTTGAAGAACCAAGAAAGGAAAATTAAATATAAACTTCTTTGCATATGAATCTTGAAATTTCAGGAACCAAAAAAGAAAAATGAAGTGAAGGAATCAACGGAGAATTAAGATTAAAAGGGGCATTCCGAGAATCGAACTCGGGACCTCTCGCACCCAAAGCGAGAATCATACCACTAGACCAAATGCCCTCATTTGCCTTCCAGTAGCAAAGAATTTATATAATAATTATTCAACTGTGTTGAGCTAGTTTTTTTTCCTTTTTATCACAACTGAGCTAGTTTCATATTCATCTAAATCTGTTTATTCATTGTTTTTCCTCCAATCATAATTTAAAAAATTAAAATAAATTAATATTTGATCAAATAGTGCTTAAAGTTCAACCACCATGCACTATGGAGATCAAAAGTTAAAAATAAAAAACATAAAATTTGAGTCTTATGATATTCCACATGTGTTGATTGATGACAGTATACAATTTCACTCAACCCAAAAAAAAAAAGAGCTTAAATAGATCAAATTTCATCCACTAAAAAAATAACAATAAAATTTAACCCCAAAAAAAACAGATGAACAGAAAAGCAATATGAAGAAGAAGTGAAAATAGCCAGGCTTAGGCTTCTAGCTTAGATTCAAGAGTCAGACCTACAGCGATAATACTTAGAACAACCACGAGTTTCAGGATTAGATGGAGGCGGCAAGCAACTGCTGCTATAAGACTGACCATTAGCACCACCATTACAAACTGGTTGGTCTTTCTTTAAGGCACCAGGTGATACATATTTCTTCTGTTCAAGAAACCTTCTGCTTATTTCTGATTCCATCAACATCTCGTACAATTCTTCGTTGCAATCTGCTATCGATCCGTTGCAAGCCCATGATGACGATGATGGTGATGATGAAGAAGCCTTGGTGGGTACATGTAATAAACTCAAGATTACAAGATATAAGAAGAAGAAGAAGAAGAAGAAGAAGAAAGGGAATGGAGACTTTCGCTTCATTTTTTTTTTCCTGTTTTCTTTATGGTTCGGCCACTTTATATATATATATATATATATAAATCGGAGGGAGGGAGGGAAAGTGAAGTTGGTAGTGGAAGCTCCATTAGAGAGAGATGCCGAAGGACCGCGCGCGCGCACTTCACCAAACTTATGTTGGAATTTGATGGCGTTTTCTTTGTGATTTTTTATATGGCATAACACATATATGTCTTCCATGCACTTTTTGTTAATTTAATATCTTCATTTATAGTTTACCTATTTTAATAATTAAATTTGGTTAAAATATATTAATTTGCACTGATACGATGATATAAGATATTTATCACCTTTTATATTTATCATTTTTTATCAGTTCGATATTTTTATTTGTAGTTTTTAGCTAATTAAATCTTTATAATATGACATATATAAATTCGTTATTTCTTATCACATGTGCTGATAAGAATTTTAAAATTATATTTTAACTAAATTTATGTGTTAAAATTATAAAATTATAAATTAAAGTGTTAAATCGATAAAAGTGAGAATATATAAAATTATATATGTATTATGCCTTTTTTATATTAGATTTTGTGTAATAAATAAGGACTCTTGCTGCAGTGTAAATGTTTGCATAGAAGCAAACAATCATTTCACCTACAATAATAGGTTAGTTGCTGTTTATGGCAGGTAAAATGAACCGATAACATTCTGGCCGTGTAAAAAAAATTTATTGTCGGATTTTTAACATTCATCGCTTCCACCACGTCTCCCATCACCCCTGACCCTTTTCTGATTAAAGAGACTGTTTTGATGAATCGATTCTTGAAATTGGGGCATCCACCGTTAATCCTCCACCATCTACTACTATTAGAGACAGCCAAGGGTAAAGGAGGTGAGCTCTAGATTCATGTCTCCATTGCCACCACCTTCTGCCACTTCCTCCCCTATTCCCAATATTAAGCAGCGCTCGGGTTATGTACACAAGCGGAGACAAACGGAGCATCTCTCATGTACCAACGAGAACAGAGATTTCATTTGCAGCCCACGACAACAGAAATAATCTGTTACTGAACAGAGATTTCGTGTCTCTGTTGTGTTATGGGTGTTGTCAAGCTGCAAGCACTTGGTTGCGTTCTCTCTATTGATAAGGAGCTTGGTTGGGAAAATTTTTTTGGCACGGCATATTGGATTCTATGGAAAAACAGGATCCATCAGCTTTCTAACAATAATTAGAGCGCTCCCCAAGACCTTTCGTATATGGTCGAATCTAAAGTGAAGACTCTTATAGTTGCTTCTTCTCACATTGCCAATATCCCTAAGATTGTGATTAGGAGACAGGAGGTACATTGGCAGTCTCCGAAACATCATTGGATTAAAGTTAACTCTGATGGGTGCCTAAAACAATCAGCTAATGTTTCATCTGCTGGTTAATCAGCTAATGTTTCATCTGCTGGTGGCGTGCTTCAGAATAGTGTGGGTGGATGGCTAGGTGGTTTTGTAGCCAACCTTGGATTTTGCAGCATTCTCGTAGCTGAGCTGTGGGGTGTTCTTTATGGTCTCAGGGTCACCTGGGAGCTGAACTACAGACACATTATCCTGGAATCCAATAATAAGTGTGTGGTTGATTCCCTTTATGGGAGATATGATATTCCTCTGAGATGTATGTCATTGTTCAAGGAAATTAAGAGCTGGCTTCAAAGAGATTGTAAGGTCAGAGTGGTTCACAGCCTAAGGGAAGGAAATCAGTGTGAAGATTTTGTGGCCTCTCATGCTCTCACTTATCCTATAGGTTTTACAATGTTAGATAGGCCCCCTCAAGCTTTGTTGCCTCTGTTATTTGCAGATTGTCTGGGTGTTTCTATTCCCAGATCATAGCTGTCTTTCCCGACTTAGGCCTTCCTATTTTATGCAAAAAAAAAAAAAGCTGCTAGCACTTGCACGATGTGTCAGAGTGAGGAATTCAAATTTTGGTCATGCTTTGATGCTTTTGGTAATTACAGGATAAGAAATATCCCATGCCTGTGAGGTGTGCCATGTTTCAATTACATGTGGGAATAATATGCTTTTAATTGTAAAAGCTATTATGTTATTGTTTATTGCAGTTACTGATGTCATTTTTGTTTATTGATAGTAATTATAGTTATTGTTGTTATATTTTTCATCATCACTGACATATGGCGAAAGTGACGGTGATGACAAGGATAATAAAATTTAATCTTGCTAAGATATCAGTATAGCTACCAATATTAGCATGCATTTAGAACACAAGTTTAGTGTTACTAATAACAAGTTGTATCTGTAGTTCATGCATTGTTGTACTTAATAGTGATACCCATTCGGCCAATGTTTATGCAAGTGCAATACTTCAATTTATTGCTCATTTATCTGACATTTTATTTGTAAGCTTCTCATGCAACAACCTATGCTGGATTTTAAGTAAATTTTTCACTAATAGTAGATAACTTGCGTGTAGGACAGATTTGATTCTTTATATGACTTCTTACTTTCACTGGATCCTGATTTAAATTGTCCAAATCTTTTGGTTTGATTTTTTTTTTTCAGGTTGAGCTTCTTATTTTGTCTCACCACTTTTACAATTCATCAGCATGCCTTGATGGAGTTGATGTTTTGGTTGCTCTTGCTGCGACTAGAGTTGAAGCATTTGTGTCTGAGGGTGATTTTCCATGCTCAGCTCGATTGATTGCTGGAGTTGGGAATTTCCATTCCCTTAATTTCATTCTTGGCTTTCTCATAGAGAATGACCAGCTGGATCTTCTTCTTTCAGAAGTATTCAGCTGCTGCAGACATAAATGCAAGAACAGCTGAGGTTGTCAGAGGTTTTCGGATGGCTATTTTGACATCATTGAAGCATTTCAACCCAAAATACCTCGATGCATTTGCTATGGTTTGTATATTCCTGAGTTCATATATATTTTGGAATAACCTTTATGCCAAGTGTGTGAGTGTGTGATGTGTCATATCCAATGGTGAGAATAGTTGATATTCTGCATATTTTACTTTGTCTGGTATTTAACAACAGGGCAAGCTTGGGGATTCCAATGGAGTTAATGTTTCTATCTTAAGGGCAAGGCTATCAGCAAATGCTTGTGTACGCAAGGTATGAAAGAATAATTAAATCAAAGATTAAAACAAAACAAGTCAAAGGTTAAACGATAACAGATACTCTATGAAGATTTTTTTTTTGAAATCAGGAAACATAAGTATCTTGAAGCGCTTGGTCAGTGTGTTGAACCTGGATTTGTTTTTATGATACAACCTAATCCTTCTTAAGCACTTCAGCTTTAAGGGCAGCTTCTTCTTCTGCCATCCACTTTTGCTTATGAGCACCCACCAAGGTCAGGTTCAACACTTAAGCAGGATACACCTGCACAGTTAAATTCAACCACTTCAACAGTAAATTCACTCATATAAAGTTCATCCATTCACACTAAAAAAAGTACCTCAACCTAGCTCATAATTCTGCTGACTTAAAAACAACAAACATTTAACACTAATACAAGCACCAAATACATAAATTAAGAACCAAAAAAGAACAATGTAAGAATCACTAACAACAAAACAATTACTTTCATCGCAGGGATAAAATTAAGTTACCTGCATTTTCAGTTTCAAATTGGAAATGATATTGCTTCTTCCTTCAACTACAATTCAGCAAAACATGGCATAATACAAGATGAACTTCACAACAATACCCAATACCCAAGAAGAACATATCGGAAGATATCATAACTACAAAGTATTTTAAACAACATGGGATTAATTAGACTGAAATAATTTTTTCAATACAGTAGTTGCATCACCACATCTTCTTTAGGCATAAAAATAGCAAACTCATGCACCTTAAACAATGTTTCCTCTGCTACTCTGCATTGGCGGTTTAAAGCCAGGATTAGGACATTATAATACCAGTGATTTCATGTTTTTTTTTTTAATTCTAACCATTTGAAGATAACCTCCGGTAATTTATGTTAGACTCTCACTATTTTGTACTTCAGATCTATGTTTTGACCAGTAGCTTAAATGCAAGCTTATTTGACTAATCTTTTATCCTGAGCTGATGTATGAAGAATATGTGAAACATACGCACATAAAAAGAACAAATAAATTGTTCACACAAGCTCACTCTAGGCACTCTGTGTTAAAGGGTCATAATGAATCACAGTAAAATACCCACTATATACAATTGGCACAGTAAAATACCCTGGGACTAGCCAAACAAAACTAGCTTCAAAGAGCATAACACTCCAACCTGGCAACTACACATATACCCATCATATTTGCATCCATAAATTCAGAAACCATAAGAGATAACTAATCAGATTGTGGCTAATTGAAGCAACACTTTCTTAGAAAATTAGAACTGTACCTGCAGTATCAATTCATTTGCAATGTGAGGAAGAACTTCCCGTACTGTCTCAACCATGGCAAGTAGGTTCACCATGTTGTGATTTTCAGAGCTTGACGGAGTCCTCATGTGTAAACCACCAGTACTTCTAGCTGATCTTCCACAGGTAGTGGGAGAAGCAAGAGGGCCAGATACAACAGCTTGAGGAGGATTCATGTGCTAAAGGCTCTAAGCAGTATCCTCAAGCGCAGTCTGAGCATAGACTTCGATTAACCAATAAATTATAAACTCACATATCACCAAAATTAACAATGCAAAGCGAGTTCAATTAGATTATATGAGAATTTGCTGACCGGATGACATGAACAAAAAAGATAACCCACAAACAATAAACACACAAAAAAGTCGAAATTCATGGGCCACTTGGTAATGGGTATGAATCAATAAAATCAAACCAAAACAAAAAAAACGCTTCATTAATTTTCGAAAAGAAAACAAAGGTCAAGCAAAATGAGGAAAAAAAAAGGGTCGGAGAGAGTAGGGTATCTGCAGAAGAAGCATTCTGCTAGTTAGGTTTTGGCTCAAAGCTTCAAATACATAATACTAGCTCACAACTGAAAGAAACTGATTGATTGATTACAACATTTGATTCAACTGAAAGAAAGAAAGAGGAAAACTTATGAAATTTTATATCTAGGGTTAAAAAATTAACAAATGGCACTTCAATTATTTCAGGATATGAGAAAAGAATTGATATGAAAAGAAAAATAATATGAAATTACCATATCTTCGTAATGCTTTAGAGACGATAGAGATGAAGTGAGAGCATAAGAGCAAAATGAGAAATGAAGTTGCATGTTTAGTTGTTCGAAATATACTGGAACCACCAGTTTCCGGTTAATAAATTTAAATTAAACAATTACTTTAATAGGTAACAGATTTTTGACATCAATGGCTGTTATTAATCCTCATTTCTATCTAAACAAATATTTACACTGAAGAATGATTCATAAATAAAAGTGAGCTCTTTATTTTTGAAATATATTAAAACATTTATGGATGACGTTCTGTAGACAAAAAAATTATTTTATTAACATTTAGCAGCAGTCAAGTTTAATCTCTCTCTCTCTCTCTCTCTCTCTCTCTCTCTATATATATATATATATATATATATATATAATTACTTAGAAAATCTTGATCTTTATGGATTTTAACAATCTTAACTTATTCTTTCAACTTTTATTTAAAAAAACTCTCTCTCTATGTATATATATATATAATTACTTAGAAAATTTTGATCTTTATGAGTTTTAACAATCTTAACTTGTTCTTTCAACTTTTATTTAAAAAAACTTAAACTTCACATATTTTAACAATTTTAATACATTCTTTTAAAAATTTATAAAAAATCACAAACTTTATAGCTTTTAGCAATTTTAGTATATTTTTAAAAAATTTACCAATAAAAAAATTGTATTTCAATATTAAATTATATTTGTTTAATCAATATTTTAATATCTAATAAAATTTTATGTTAATTTATCACTAAACACTATTTAAATTAAAAATAAAGAGAATTTGATGAGTTAGCAAAAATTTTCTCCTAAAAATATGCTATTTTGAAATAAAAAATATAATATTTTAATTTGTTATAAGTTTGCAATTGTCTATATGATACTAAAATATTTTTTTTTACTTTAAGATGGTAAATTTTAAACCTTTTAATAATTTTAATATGTTTCAATTAAAAAATTTATTTCGGTGTCATATAAGTGATTTCAAATTTATAACAGATTGAAATATTATTTTTTTTAATTTTAAAATGGTATATATTAAGAAGGATAATTTTTGCTAACTAATTAATTTTTTTTTTATCTAAAAGCAATTTGGTACTATATCAATATTAAATAATACAATATTTTATAAGATGTTAAAAAATTAATTGAACAAATATAATTTAATATTGGCCTAATTATCTAAAAAATCTTAAATTTTACGAATTTTAACAATTAATTTTTTTTTATAAAAAAGCATGTTAAAAATGTTACAAATTTGTAAAGTTTATGATTTTTTTTTTATAAATGTTAAAAGACCGTATTAAAATTGTTAAAAAATATAAAGTTCAAGACTTTTTAATTAAAAATTGAATGACCACGCTAAAATTGTTAAAACTTGTAAAATTCAAGATTTTCCCAAAACACCCTTCAAAAAGAAACTCTCCTTGATTGATGGGTAGCTTCGTCAAAAAAAATCAATTAAAAAAATTTATCGTATGCCGTGACATGCGACAAGTATCATCATTCTTGTTAAAAATATTTCTTACAATGATTTATAAGTGGATATTTATCATAATTTTATAATTTTAAATTATTTTTATAATTTTTTCATATTTAATACTAAGAAAATTTTATCAGTAATATACGTGTTAAACATATTTATCAACTAAAATCATAAAAATTATATTAAGATGGGTACTGCTAGTATAATTAAGTCTATAAGATATTATATTCTAACAATTGAATATAAATTGAATATATATTATAAAATTGCATTTAGCAACAAATTTATTCGATGCTAGTATCATGTCATATGATTTGCACGTACTAATATTAAATTTTAAAATAAATTTTATCAAATAAATTATTTATTAATTATATTGTTAAATATATTATTAGATAATTAAATAATATTAAGAACAATTCACAAATTAACTATATAACAATATAATTTTTTTTTATTTCAATGTAAGCAATAAAATTCAATAATTATATCAAAACAATTAATATATATAAATGAATATAAAATTTATGATAAGTTCAACTAATATAATATAAGTGATTTAAAAAATAAAAATTATAAAAACTTAAAAAATTAGAAAAGATAATACTAAAAGACGAGAGACATAAATAAATTATTATTTATTATGACAATAAGAAGCACAGAAAGTGAAATTAAAAGTTAGCAATAGTATATCAACAACAGTTGATTGGTAGGAATTGTTCCTGCTTAAGTGATATTTTGGGTTCGAGTACTGTATATGCAGTCGTGTTAAATTAGTAGTTGGAAGACTTTTGCCGCCCTTATGATTTTATTCGAATCGAATTAAATTAGTGAGAATTTAATATATTTTGGATACCCGTAGCTCACACTAAAAAAGTTAGCAATAGTAGTAGAGAGATAAGGATAGAGTAACCCTTATAAAAAAGATCTTACAAATTTAGTAATTTACACTTAATTAAATGCAAAGTGTAAAGAAAAAAGTAGGGTAAACTTAAAATGTAAAGTTAGAATTAATAAGCAATAAAATATTGATGTGGCAAGTTTGAAATAATTTTTTATTCTCTTTATATACGTAGATAGATTATGTATAATGAACTCATAAATAATAAAATTATATTAAACTTAAAGAAAATAATAAAATATATAATCCATGATTTTATTTAAAAATTCAAATAAAATTTAGTGTAATTCAAATAATATCATATAATTGTAGGTAATTTAAATGTAAACTAATTGAAAATTTAAGAATCAAGTAATGAAAATTTTTTTTATTGTAGGGCAAGTATAATTTATAGCTCCGGAGCAAATGTTAAATAATGAAATATAACTTTTTTATATAATCATAAGAATATATGGGGATCTTGGTGGTGTCAGTGGGGGGCAAGTACCACATTGCCCTCACTTAGGGATGTGCAAAATTCGGGCAAAATCGAATTAACCAAATCAAATCTAATCAAATCGGTCGGTTCAATTTGGTTATTTTCAAGGTCAGTTCAATCGTGGTTATAGATAGTACAAAAATCAGTTAATCGCTTTGGTTTCAGTTTTAAGGGTATAAAACCAAAAAGATCGAACTGATCAATATAGTTTAATGTTATGTAGTTTTTATAATACGACAACGTTTAAGGACTGAGGTTTTAAGTCCTAATTCCTACTTCCTAACCCTAAGTTTTTTACCCATCTAACCCAGCTAGCACCTCCCACTTTCCCATAATGATCTCTAATTCCTCCTTACTCTCATCAACTCGATACCCACCACTGTCGCCTTCATCACCATTGCCTTCACCATCAATTATCATTATCTTCTTCTTTTCATTAGACCGCCTCAAGAATAAGGCCCACTGTTCAACTATCAATAACAATACATATCTTTGTGCTCATCAAATATAATCATCTTCTTCTTCTTCATCAGCTTGCCTTAAGAACAAAGCCCGCTCATCCTAACAAGCAGTGCTCAGAGACTTAATTTATGCTAGAGGTATTTGAGGAATTTAAGTGTTGCTGAACCATATTATCCTTATTTAGTTTCACATTCACATTTATCATGGTTTCTCTTGTATGCTATGCTACTTATTTTTAGGTGATATGGCTGGTTATTTTTTTTTTTACATTCCTTTTTAGCTTTAACTCTTTGTACAAAAAATTCCTTGGCAATTTTTATTTATACATAAAATTCTATCTTGTGATGTGTTTTGTACTATTATTTCTCCTAATATCCAATTTTTAGAATTGCTGAATATTGGAATTACACTAGCAATGTCAAACACCTAAGTTTTGAGTAATAATTTCAGTTTTCAGGTGCTCTAATATTGCTCTCAATTGTTATTCAATTTTTTTCCATGTTGCTGATTTGCTATTGTCTCTAAGTTCATCTTTCAAGTTTCTTTATTTGTTGTAATATTTTGTTGGGTGTGGAAGATATGACAAATTAGGTAGGCATTAGTGTAGACGGCGGGGTTTAGCGCACGCCCAAGTTTATTGCAACTGCGACACTGTTTGAGCTCGGGGCTCTAGGGAACACACTAACCACTGTCACAAAGACATGGCGTGGAGATGTGGAGTCGCCACCCAGGGTAATAACTGGGACAAATCGAAAGTGGTGGTAACTCGATTCTCTAATACAAGCTAGCACCACAACCAAGAGTTCTGGATACGGAATACCAACTTCTTTTAGTCTTGTGTTCATTTAGATTTATTTTATTAATTA
>CATIWM010261716.1:0-12152 GCA_949671775.1 Mallotus repandus
GGAATCTGTAATTCATCTTTCAACCCACTGATAAAACAACTAAGAGAGTATTCTTCAGTCAAAGAGACCTTATGGGAGAGGTTGTCAAATTCTTCTAGGTAGTCTTGTAGGGCCCCTTTTTGTACTAGGCTTTTTAAATCAACCATTGGGTCCTCGTAAGCCTGCACTCCAAATCTACATTTGAGCGCTTTTACGTACTCACTCCATGGAGGATCAGCCGTCTCACCTCTCCCTTTAATGTACGATTGATGCCACTGTAATGCTCTGCCTTCCATATGTATAGAGGCTAGCTTAACTTGCAAAGTTGCTGGTGTATTGTCAATTTGGAAGAACTGATCGCACTTGAACAACCATCCTTCCACATCATCTCCATCGAATCTTGGAAACTTAATTTTTGTGTACCGAGCTGCTATTTGATAGTTGTTGCCATTAGCGCTTCCTGTGGTTGAAGATGCAGGGTTTGTAAGGGGCGCTATGGTGGTAGTAACAGCTGGGTCATGTTGTTGAGACCCTGTATTGGAAGAAGACGCAGGCGTTTAAGCAACTGTCATAGAGGTCATAAAGGTCCTTAGTTCTCCTAGCATTGCATCTTGCTTTTTGCAGAGGTCAGTAATGGCCATATCTTGTTTCTTGAGGTTTTATTCTTGCTTCTTGTTGTTTTCCAATAGCATCCCTTTTACCATATTCTTAATGGACTCCTCTAGCTTCTTTAAATCTTGAGACCGAGTATTATCAGATACTGCCATAGTATAAATTTGGTATTGTTTAAGAAAAAAAAAATTGGGAATGCAGGATCAAAACTGCTCTGATACCAAATGGTTCAAGTAAAAGAAAACTCATAGAAAAATCAAAGAAAAAGATGAGAAGAAGGAGTTGTTTCATTCAATCATATTTTTTCGCATGCCCGTTATAATGACAAAGGGTCCAATATATGGTGACTACAGTTGTTACAAAAATAGAGAGGAATCCAATATATTCTACAATTATCCAAATACTGCTATAACAGAATTCTAAAATTACTAATTGACTAATGCCACCTGTCTACAACTAATTCTTTTACCAACAATCCAGCTTTGCAATATTTTTCCATGCAACAAAATGTTTGGCTCTTTGCTTCCAATAGAGTTCTTGTTGAAGCAAAAGAGTCTCATATTCTTTAAGACATGGTTTAAACTCAACCAACCCTTGTAAATCTCTACGTTTCTTTAGAGAGCCCAACTTAGACCGACAACCACTCAAGTCTTTTTTAAATCAAAACTTCCAATCATGACCACATTCAAAAAGCTTCAATCCACAAACATGTAATTTGGATAATAGATCAAAATCAATACAATTAGACCAGCAATCTGAGACAAATTGAGCATAAGAATCATCTTCCAACCAATAATTCTCAAAATGAAATTTGCTTGCTCAGGGGATATACAAGACTTTATTCATAGTGAGCAGCATAAGAAGATGATAAGAAATTGAAATATCTAGAATTTTAAGAACAAAGTCAAGAAATAATTGCATCCAGTCCTTTGTAGCAAAACCCCTATCCAAATGCTCCTCAACCCAACCAATATGGCGTATAGATCTTTCCTATGTAAATAGGTACCCTTCAAATCCTAAATCTGATAAAGCACAGTCCATAAATAGCATCCTGAAATCTAGTTAAAAGCCGCTGAGGATACACATTACCTTCCATTTTTTCCAACATATGAAGAATGTTATTACAGTTTCCAAGAACGCACCAGAGTAGAGAAGAAACCTGAGAAAGCATTCAAAGAAGTTGCCAAGAAACATATCATCGAGAAACCTTAGGGCAGCCATAAAACCCAGTATATCGCCAACGACCAAGATCATCATGAGAAATAATAAAATCTATGTAATTTGAACACGAATCCAAAATATTAACTGTTAAAGAATCTGACCAAAGTAAAGCCAATCCACCACCATGCCCAATCTTATCCACAACATAAAAACCTAAAAAACCTAGCTTTTTACTAACCCAACCCACCATGTCAGAAATGGCTAAATTTTTATATAGAAAAATAAGACTTGGCTTAAAAGTCTTAACCAAGTCCTGAAGAAGATGAATTGCTCGTGGGTTGGCCAGCCCATATAAATGCTAAGCAATACAACTCATGGCTCTAGGTGGGCCTAAATTTCAGGACCCACCTCTTTAATATGATTACATGCTTGGTCCAAAGCCATTTGGGCCTGCCCAAAAACCATAGCATGTAGCCCAGTATCCTCACCCTTATCACCTTCTGACCCAACTCCTTCAATTCCTAATTTATGACGCCATTTACCATCTGAAAATGCCTTAGAGGGGAGGTGAATAGGGTTATCAAACAAAAATAAAAATTTTAAAAATAATTAAATAAGAGTTAAAAGAATGTTGAGAATGAAGAATGATGAACACAAGAATTTAAGGAGTTTGGATTCTCAATAATCCTACGTCTCCACCTAACTTATCATCAAGTTAGGATTTTCAATCACCTACAATCTTATTCACAAGATTAAGATTATACAAGGGTTCAAGACTTACTCTTACAACCTTATAAACTAGTGTTTCTAGGCTTACTCTAAAACCAAATCCCAAGTGTTTTAATGGCTAAACACTTAAACCAATTCCTTTAGAATAGAATCTCACTTCTTGTTTTTCTTAAACCCAGAAACACAAGAATAAGAATCTCTATTCTAAACACTCACCAACTCTTACAAGAGTTTATACAATAATAGAATGAGTTTAAATAAAAATAGGAGATTAATTGAATGCTTTTAAAGTATATAATGAATAATCAAGTTTCTTAACTTCTAAATGATCTTCAAAGGTTATATTTACACTTGAGCAATTCAATTATAGCTCTTGGAAACAAAAATTTTATTCCCAACAAATTCAAACACCATTTGAATATTATTTAGACTTCTAAGTTATGATAACATTGATCCCGATCGGGATTTCTTCAGTCCTGGTCAGGATATTCAAAACTAGCCGTTTGTATCCATTATTTTGGAATAACTGCATTGGTCTTGGGCATGGTCCCGGTCGGGATGGCGTTCAGGATTTATTCTAGACAAATAATTGAAGAATGAAGCAAATGAGTCCCGATCATGCAAGCTGATCCTAGGCAGGACTGCATTGATCCCGATTGGGATTTGAAGTCCTGGTCCTGGTCGGGACCAGAGGTTGGGATTTGTTCTGCCATTTTTGGAAAATTTTGGTAAAACTTGTCTCGATCCATCTTTATTTGTCCCGGTCGTGACTGAGGTCCAGATTTGATTTCTTTGATAGTTTTGCTCCATTTTGATTTCCAAATAAGTCCTAGCTTATACACACTTAAACAAACATATTAAATGCTCAAAATTAAGTTTGTTAAGATCAAAATCAAGATTTATTATTGCTAAGGTCAACAATCTCCCCCTTTTTGATTTTGACAAACTTATTTTGAGTTTAAGAGGGTAATAAAAAGTGAAGTGTGTGTTCATTTAAAACATACAATTTTTACTCCCCCTGAATTTATGCATATCATAAAAAGAAATTAATGGAGACAAAGATATAACAATTTAACCATTAAAAAATGACAAATATATTTCTTTATTTCTCCCCTTATTTGGAATGATAGGAAATATAAATTTTAAAACTTATATTCTTTGGAAATAACAACATTAAATACTTGACATAAAATAAGAAATATAAACACGGTAGAAGACAAGTTTTGCATGATAATGCATCACAAAAATAGTACATATGACATTTTAAAGACCAAGAACTAAAACAATAAAAACAAGAAAGTTCAACTTTCCTAAAAAAAAATATTTCTTCCCTTTTATAAAAGACTAAATAAAATTATGCAAGTAAGCAAAACAAGGCTTAGCATTAAAAATGACAACATGATCATTAATTATCACATCACTAGCCACATTTATAATGCAAATAACAAGGAAATAAATAATAAATAAAATGCTTGTAACAAAAATAAAAAATAACACAAATAAAATCAAATATTTCTCCCCCTTTGTTAAAATAAAAAAGAAATAATTTTGAATTGATAAAATTTCTTTAATAGAAAGGATAGGAATACAATGATATTTAAAATATCAATTGTAAACAAGACACACACAAACAATCCTTGGTTTATAAACCAAAAAGCTACAAAAGATAAACTAAACTAATTATCACACCATAAATAGCTTATAGTAGCAGAACCGGAAAATAAACAGAAAATAAACCAAACATAAACTGATGAGAAATTAAAGAAAAGGACGTAAAAAGAAGCTAGTCTTGTTGAGGAGGAGGAGAAGGATGAGTAAAGGGCACATGTGAGCACGAATAGCCTTGTTGCTCATAGAGATAGTGGACATCATGTTGAAGATGAGCGATACTTGCATCCATTTGGTCAAAGCCAGAGTTCACTTGATCAAAGCATGCATTGAAATTTCTTTCTATTAAGCTTATTCGGTCAAACATTTGTCCAATGCATCGTGGTTCAACTCCAAATGCTTAAACTCCTTATGAAGTACCCTCTTACCTTGATCTTTTTCTTTCAAGAGGAACTTAAGGTTCTTGTTCTTCTTCTTGTTCTTCAAAAGCATTAATTTCTTAGAAAAGAGCATCAATATGTTCCCTTGTACCAATATCATGTTTCCAAACCCAATTTTCATTGATGGAGGTAAATTATTCGGAATTTTTTATGAAAGTTTCATCAAGAAGAATATGATTTATAGGGTGAAAAAGGTCAAGATCAATTAGGTAGAATTTTGCTAATTTTATGACAATTCCACCAACACAAATAGCACCGGTGTTGCTATCACTAATTAGCCATAAACTCCATTGAATAAAACATCCTAAGGCTATGGATTCTTTTTGTACCATTCAATAGAGGATGAAAAGGTCATCTTGGGAGTGGGTTTTATTTGAAAGAGCTCTACCATTAATGGAATATGTGAGAAAATAGTGTACATACCATAGAGCTTTATATTTGAGATAAGAAGCTTTTATGTGGCTGACGGAGAAATTTGGGGCATTAGGAGTAGAAATTTCTTGCTAAAATTTATAAGCACTCCAATTAGACTTGACTTGAACATGGCCTTCTTGAGTGAAACCAAAAAGACAATCAAACTCTTGGCTTGTCATAGAGCGAGCTCTCCTCCCCCTCCCCCCCCCCCCCCCCCCCCCCCAAACCAAAATTTGAAAACATAGAGAAATAAGGGTTTTCTCGATTAAATTTTATGGAACGAAGAGTAAGATGAAAGAAATTCCACAATCAAAGATTGATAGGAAGGAAGAGGGTGAAGGCATAATCAAATAAACCAACATTAGTTATGATATCTTTCACCTCATTATAGCATCCAAGCTTCTTAAGAGTGTCTTCATGCATAAATCTTGAAGGAATATAGCTTCTCTTTTGAAATTGAGAAACTCTTTTCTTGAATTCTTCTCTTGTGTATGAATAAAGAGAATGATTCCTTCTTGGTTTGTCCCTCTTAGATGAGGGATCTTGAGAAGAAGAAGAAGGAGGGAGGTTTGCTCTCTTGGGAGCCATTGAAGAGCAAAAGAAAAACTTAAGGAGAAAAGCTAAATGAGAAGAGGAAAAGTGTATATATTTGAAAATAAGATTGATGTAAAGAGTAGAAGAACATGAGAGTATTTATAGATGATAACTAGGGTTAAAATTCATTCAAAATTTGAATTTGAATCAAATAGGAACCTAAAAAATTGTTCCTAATTTGATTTAGAGTCAAAGAGGTGCAAAAAATGCGCATTCCTTATGCTGTCAGGATACAAATCCCGATCGAGACTCCATGTCCCGAGCTGGTCCCGGTCGAGACTCCATGTCCCGAGCTGGTCCCGATCGAGACTCCATGTCCCGAGCTCATCCCGATCGGGAGCCTAGACCAGAATGTGTACTATTTCTTAAGGAGAATCGTACATACTCATGTTCCGATCGGGACTAGAGTGGTCCCGGGAGGGACAAGATCCTGACAGCCCCTATAATTTTCAAATACTTGCAATTAAGTCCAAATTTAAGTGCAATTAGGTCCAAATGAATTAATGCACATATAATTTGAATTTTAATTCAAGTTTTTGAGGAATATTAAATGAGAGTTTTAAATTATCTCATTTAAGAAGAAATATTATTTTGCTAAATTAAAATAATTGATTAATTGAATTTAATTCAATAGTTAATTATTAATTTGCAAAATAGGAAGGACAAAAAAATGATGATATATATATATAAAAAAAAGATAAACATATATAAATGCATGACAATTATTTTAAAAATTGAATAATTAATTTCTTGAAATAGCTTCAATAATTAATTATTAAAAAATTTAAGATTAAAATCAACACAATTATCAAACATCAAAGCAATTAATAAGCACAATATGATTTCACATAAAAATAAGTCCAACCAACAATTTAGTAATTTAAACACACAATTAAGACAAACTAGAACCATCAATCATGCCTAGTTCATGTTTGATAAAGTTCAATCTCTCTTCATTGAAATATCTGCACGTTGATTATTTGTATCAACAAACTCAAGTGAGATATCACCGTTTTGAACATGATCTCGTAAGAAATGATGTCTAATGTCTATATGCTTGGTTCTAGAATGCTGAATGAGATTCTTGCTAGGTTTTATAACACTTGTATTATCACATTTGATTGGAATGTGATCAAGTTTAATGGCATAGTCCATCAATTGTTGTTTTTCCCATATAACTTGTGAACAACATAAACTTGCAGCAACATATTCTGTTTCTGTAATGGACAAAGCAACTGAAACTTATTTCTTACTAAAATAAGAAACTAACCATTGTCCTAACACTTAAAAAGTTCTTGAAGTGCTCTTTCTATCTAGTAAACTACCGATAAAGTCTACATCCGAATAACTAATCAAGTCAAAGGATGAACTTCTAGGATACTAAAGTCCTATGTGCAAACTTCCACTTAAATACTTCAAAATTCTTTTGATTACATTCAAGTGGGACCCTCTAGGACTAGATTGGAACCTAGCACATAAGCAAGTAGAAAACATGATATCGGGTCTACTAGTAGTTAAATAAGGAAGGGATCTGATCATACCTCTAAATCATTTTTCATCAATCGGTTTTCCATTCTCTTCCTTGATGAGTTTTGCTTGATTTGACTCTATCTATGCCAAACTTCTGGAGAATGTCTCTTGCATATTTAGTTTGATTGATGAAAATCCCATCTTTGCATTGCTTCATTTGTAATCCGAGGAAGAATTTGAGTTCACCCATCATACTCATCTCAAATTCTCCTTGCATCAACTTAGAAAATTCCTTGCATAAGCAATGGTTAGTAGCATTAAAAATAATATCATCAACATATATTTGAACAATCAATAAATCATGCTTGGATTTCTTTATGAAAAGAGTTATGTCAACTTTTCCTTTAGAGAAACATTTCTCTAACAAGAAATTGCTCAATCTTTGACACCAAGCTCTTAGAGCTTGTTTCAATCCATACAATGCTTTTGAGAGTTTAAACACATGATTTGGAAAATCAAAATTTTCAAAACCTGGAGGTTGTTCAACATAAACCTCTTCTTTAATAAAACCATTTAAAAATGCACTTTTAACATCCATTTGAAAAAGTTTAAAATCCATGTATGATGTAAATGCAAATAGCATTCTAATAGCTTCTAACCTTGCAACGGGGGCAAAGGCTTCATCATAATCAATTCCTTCTTCTTGATTATAACCTTTAGCTACTAGTCTCGCTTTGTTCCTAGTTATGACACCTTGTTCATTCATTTTATTTCTAAACACCCATTTGGTGCCTATAATAGGATGATGTTTAGGTCTAGGAACCAAAGTCCAAAATTTGTTTCTCTTAAATTGATTTAGCTTTTCTTGCATAGCAAGGACCCAAAATTCATCATTCAAAGCATCATCAACATTTTTAGGTTCAATTTGAGAAATGAAGGCTAAATTAACTATAAACACAAGTTTAAAATGAGTATTTACCCCCTTTGTAGTATCACCAATGATGAGCTCTTATGGATAAGCTTTCTTGAATTGCCAATCCTTTGGAAGATCATCTTTCAAAGTAGATTGAGGTGTTTTCTCATTTTCTTCTTTGCTAGAATCCTCAATTTCAAAATATTTGTTAATATTTTCATCTTGAACATTTGTATCCACAAGTTCACCTATATCATCATCAACACTACAAATATCCTTTCTACGATCAAGTGAGTTGGATTCATCAAATATAGCATGCATGGATTCTTCTACTATAAGAGTTCTTTTATTAAAACTTTATATGCTTTGCTAGAGGTAGAATAGCCTAAGAAAATAACTTCATCAGCTTTAGAGTCAAAATTTTCAAGATTATCCTTGGTGTTTAATATAAAGCACTTGCATTTGAATACCCTTAGATATGAGATTTTGGGTTTTCTATTGTTCCAAATCTCATAAGACGTTCTATTTAAAATTGATCTTTTGAAAACTTGATTTGTAATATAACACGATGTGTTAACGGCTTCCACCCAAAAGTATAAAGTTAAATTATACTCATGAAGCATTGTTTTAGCTATTTTCACAAGAGTTCTATTTTTCCTTTCAACTACCCCATTTTGTTGAGGAGTTCTAGGAGATTAAAACGTATGTGAAATTCCATTTTCACTACAAAAGTTTTTGAAAAATTCTTTTTCAAATTTAGTTCCATAATCACTTTTAATAGAAGTAATGCAAAAACCCTTTTCTTTTTGAACTCTTTTTGCAAAATTTTCAAATGCATTAAAATCATCATTCTTATGAGCAAGAAAACTCACCCAAAATAATCTAGAGTAGTCATCAACCAATACATATGCATAGTGCATTCCACCGAGACTAGTAACTCTAGTTGGTCCAAACAAATCCATATGTATAAGTTCAAGTGGTCTAGAAGTTAACGCTACATTCTTGACCTTAAATGAGGACTTGCATTATTTTCCCTTTTGACAAGCATCACAAGGTTTATCCCTAGTGAATTAAAGTTTTGGTAAACCAATCACAAACTCATGTTTACAAAGATCATTTAAAAGCTTAAAATTTACATGTTCTAACCTTCTATGTCAAGTCCATGTGTCATGAGAAATAGCCATCAAGTATTTAATATCCTTGTTATCAATTTTATTGAAATCAATAACATAGACATCATCAACTCTTTCACCACTAAAAATTACCTTGTCTTTATCAAAACTACTAACAAAGGAATTCGTAGGATAGAAAGTGACTTTGTTTCCTATATCACATAATTGACTTATACTTAATAAATTGTGTTTGAGACCATCAACAAGCAATACATGATGTATAGATAAGGATTGATAATTACATATTTCTCCAATGCTAATAATCTTTCCTTTTGCATTGTCCCTGAAGGTAACATGTCCTCTATCTTTAGCATCAATCTTGTTGAATTGCTCTTTGTCTCCGGTCATGTGTTTTGAACATCCACTATCAAGACACTATTTACTTTTTGTTCTTGTGGACTTCAAGCACACCTACAAAGCACAATTTATACATTCTTTTGAACTCAAACCTTAATTGGTCTAGGTTTGTTAGTTTTAAAGTAGTCTGAAGGTAGCAATTGCAAATGTAGTTTTCTATAAAAGCATACATTGCTAGAGTGACCATTGGTCATGCAATAAAAAAATTCAACATTTGTAAATTTATCTCTTCTAGTATGATATGCTTTCCTAGTATATGAATCATGCCTTGTGCATTATGATAGTGAATGCTTCCTATAAGTCTTTTAAGTCATAGTGTGAGACATGCGTTGATAATGACAATGTGTATTCTAATAGGTTTGTGCAACATGTCTATGTGCATTGTGTTGTTTAAGATGCTTAGGAGTGTCGTGTCTAGTATACATGGAAGCATGTTAGGGTTGAGGTGCTCTAGTTTGAGCCTTATCTCTTTGTGTCAATGGAGGTTAAGTCTTATAAGTCCTTCCCTTATTTTTTGACACATGGTACCTCTTAGCTTTGAAAGCTTAAGTTTTATTTTTAGAGGTAGAAGCCATGGAATCATGTTTTTAACAAAATTAATATATGATGATGATGAAAGAGTCATTCCATTTTTTTATTCGATTCCATGAGTATCTCCATGAAATTTTTTAGAATCAAGAAGACTGTCTAAAGTTTCTTTTCCCTTTTTAAATTTGGAAATGAAATTTTTTTAACTTTAAGACCTCTTTAGAAAGTTTATGATTTTCATCATTTGCTTTCTTAAGTTAGTCTTCCAAGGAACTTGAACATTCCAAATCACTTGCAAGTTTTTCATTTGACTTAGCAAGTTTAGAAAACTTATTTTTTAAGTTTTCGAATTCCTTGGATAAGCTAGTTAACTCATGCTTTTAATGCTTCTTCTTAGAAAGTAAGCTTTTGCATTTAAGCAAGAGTTTCCTCATAATAGAGCTCTCATCATCATCATAATCATAGTCACATTTTCAATCATCACAAGATGAGTTAGAAGTAGAAGGTATCTCATTTTTGTCCTCAAGAGCCATGAAGCAAAGGTTGGCCACTTCTTATTATTCCTATTCCTTTTCAGATTCGAAGGAGTCGTCCAAAGTAGCTTTGAAGGCCTTTTTCCTATCCTTTGCTCCTTTGTTCTTGAATTTGAGTTTGGGGAACTCACTTTGGATGTGACCCGGTTGCATTTATAGCAAGTAACTTCTTTGGATTTCTTCTTACCATATCCTTTATACTTCTTGTTGAAGTCTCTTGTTCTTGAGGAGCCTTATTTTCTTAAGAATTTCTTGAAACTTCTAGTGAGCATGGAAATATCACCATCTTCATCACCAGAATCTTCAATGTTCTCATCTTCACTGTCATCTTGTGAAACTTTTAGTGCAATTATCTTCTTCTTGTCTTCCTTCTCTTTTTGCTCTTCATGTCTTTGCTTAATTGTAAGCTCATGAGTGAGAAGCTTTCTAATAAGCACGTCAGTTAAGAGAGTTGAGAGGTATTGAGCTTCCTCAATTGAAGTAACCCGAGATTCCCAATCCTTCTTAGGTAGGATTTTTAGAATCTTATTGTTTACTTATTCCTTGAAAAAATGTTTTCCAAGTTTCTTGAGAGTCATGAGAAGAGCCATGAGATGGTTCATCATCTCCGTGATTGATTCTTGTGATTTTATCTTGAAAAGTTCATACTCATACATGTGGAGTTGAACCTTTTTGCTTCTAACTTGTACATTGCCTTCATAGTGATTTTCTAAAGTCTCCAACATTTTCTTGGCCGAAGTACAACGTTGAAGCTTGCTACTTTCTTCCCTTGTCATGGAAGAAGCTATTATGATCATAGCTCTTTTATTCTTATAGTTTTCTTCCTTTTGTTTGTTGCTCAATTCTTCTCTTGGAAGAGTAGTGATTATTCCTTCTTTATTGGTTTTAGGAGGTTCCTATCCTTTTAGGACAATTTCCTAAAGTTTGGAAATATCACTATCGAGGTATAGCTCCGTTTTGAATTTTCAATTTGGATAATCACTACTATCAAAGAAAGGCCTAAGAGAATAATTATTTTGAGTTTCACTTCCCATGATCTTGTATTCTAGCAATGAAGTTCCTAGAATTCAAGTTCTGATACCAAATAAAAATGCCCTAAAAGGGAGGGGGGGGGGGGGTGGGGGTGAATAGGACTATAAAAAAAATCAAAATTAAAAAAAAATTAAATAAGAGTTAAAAGAATATTGAGAAGGAAGAATGATGAACATAAGAATTTAAGGAGCTCGGATTCTCAATAATCTTACGTCTCTACCTAACTTATCCCCAAGTTAAGATTTTCAATCACCCACAATCTTATTCATAAGATTGAGATTATAAGGTTTACTCTTACAACCTCACAAACTAGAGTTTCTAGGCTTATTCTAAAACCAAATCCCAAGTGTTTTAATGGCTAAACACTTAAACCAATTCCCTTTAAATAGAATCTCACTTCCCATTTTTCTTAAACCTACAAATACAAGAATAAAAATCTCTATTCTAAACACTCACCAACTCTCACAAGAGTTTATACAATAATAGAATGAGTTTAAAGAAAAATAAGAGATTAATTGAATGCTTTTAAAGTATATAATGAATAATTAAGTTTCTTAACTTCTAAATGATCTTCATATGTCATATTTATACTTGAGCAATTCAATTATAG
>CATIWM010261725.1:0-14301 GCA_949671775.1 Mallotus repandus
TAATTATGTAAATTATATAAAAAGTATATAGTAATATATAAATTTATTATTTTAACTTTATTTATTGTTAAAATTATTAATATAAACAATTTAAATGTGAATTTTGTTAATATAATTTTTTTTTAAAAATATTGTAGATATAAATGATGATGGTGGAAATTGGAACTTGAAATCAGCACAGTTTTGATGATTGGCTAAATACGAAAATATTTAATTGCTAGCAATATAGGCATATGGAATGGATGATCTAAATTATGAATAAGATATATATATATATATATATATATATATAATTTAAGCATATATATATAATTTGAGCTATTGGTCCTCTGAGTTGAATTTAGGGAAAATTTATTATGTGACCTCGAATTTTTATGGTTTGTTTCATTAAATTTATATATATTTATTATATTTTGAAAGACTTTTAAACATTTATTTGATACACATCAAACCTTTAAACATTTATTTAATACAACATTGAACTCTTAATTAAACATTTATTTGATACACCATCGAACCCTTAAACATCAATTATACTTTCCGTTTTTTTTGTTAAAAAAAAAGTTCAATTTTGTATTAAATATATAAATGTTTTAAGGGTCTTTTAAAACACAATAAATATAGATGGCTCAATAAAACAAACCACATAAGTTCGAGGGTCTATTAATAGATTTTTTCTTAAATTTATTCCAAGTCTCCTACAAAACAACCAATCAATTTTCTATGGTTTGCAAACAAAAAAGTTATATGAAAAAAAAGCGTTATAAACTGATTTTTTAAAAAAAAAATTTACATTAATGAAGAGGTTAATTTTACCAAAATATATATTATATAGTTAATGGATTTAAAAAAACTACAAAATAAAGTTGATAGAATCCGTAGCGGATTGGGATTTAATCAGCTATCAGCTAGTGATTGTTAATTCTTACTAAATAAATTTCAACAAGCTGTTGGATGAGCAATCTCTATCAGCTATCTTAGATAGTTGAGCCAAACACCCTTTAAGCACGGATCATAAGACATCTTGAAGAATAAGTAGATATTGAAATTTCTTATTTTTCATAAGTATCTCATTTAAAATAAAAAAAAAAACTTAAATGAGTAATTCACAATTAATTACAATTTGAAAATTTTGAAAAACTGTTTTGAAGTTTTCTATTTGAAAAAATTTTACTATCAAACATCAAATTTTAGTTTAATTTTTCTTAGATTAATTTTGTAGAAAACCTCAAAATTTATTTGCAAGCAAACAACTTCTATGCTTTCTATAAAGAGCTTTATATAGTCTACATATTAATAAATCATTTTGAAGTAGATGAAGAGTAAAAAAAAAGTCCTATATATTTCAATTATTAGTAAAAAAATTGAGGATAATGACACTAGAAATTCTAAAAAGCTTTCAATTTTATAATTGAGTTCTGAAAGTTTTTTTAATTGAGCCTTATAAATTTAAAAATTATTAAACGTTAGTTCTAAACCATTAAAATAAACTGAACATGATGATAAGTTCTTTTTTTCCAATATTTTTTGAACAACAGTTTTAGATTTCATTAATATGGAGAAAAACAAGGAATTACAAAACATATCAATAAAACCAACCAAATCTATCAACTAAAAAAAAAAGTTTTTGAGACTAGTAGAACATATAGTCTAAGAAAAATATAACTAATAATCACTAAAATTCAACATTCAAACTAGATGCAGATACCGTCTGTGAATCTAACTTGTGCTAAGCTCCAAGAGGTAGAAGAATACATACAATTCTGCTCTTATTTCTTTTTCTTTAGGAGGGAGAGGCACCAGAACCTAAATTAAGAATAATACATGAGGTTGAAAAATCAAGCATATATTTGGATCTCTAATTTCTCTTTACATTTATGTTGAAACCCTAACACCTAAAATAACACCATAGATGGGATTAAATCCACACAAATACACCAAAAACCCACATAATCCAAAAAATTATTCATAAAATGGATTAAAACTCCAAATTGATTTGAGGTATGAGCTCAAATCATGAAGATTTACTATTAATATTATTAAATATTAAGTTTTTTAGATGATTTTTAGTCAAAAATGCAAAAAACCACCAATGAATAGTGAAGAAAAAGAAGACGTAAAAGAGAAAAAAGGGACACATGTACAACTGATTCATATTTGTTTGCCACTTAAACAACCATGCCATTCTCTTTTCGAAACTCACATTTCCACCAAAAAAAAAAAAAGCTAACTCTAGCTTCTTCCTCCCTCTTCCTGTTCCTCCTTTTTCATCATTACTTCTCTCAAATCACCACCATTGTTGTTCATCAGAAAAATTGCAACCAAAAAATAAATCTAAGGTATCATTATTGTTTATCAATAGAGTAATCACCGTCACTAATAAATTAACGCAAAAAAATTAAATATCCATAATCTAAATTAAACTCTCATAGCAGGTAGCACAAAATGAGCAAAAATTCAAAATCTTTGACCTTAATACCATATCCACAACATAAAGTGCCCATCTTCTTCGAATTCAATCTAGCAATCACATATATAGAACACTAACCAAAATCTCTAAAATTCCTATCTAAAAGAAAGTGTTGGAATAAAGAATGACTGGGCAAAGGATTGAAGGGCATATACGTTGGTGGTGACCCAAATCAAGCGATTTTGAAATCAAGACATGAAAGCCCACTTTCATGATTTTAAAGGTGTAAGTCTATTCTCCTTCTAGAAGACAGTTGAACATTCCAGC
The DNA here is from genome assembly GCA_949671775.1 of Mallotus repandus. Classification (NCBI taxonomy): domain Eukaryota; kingdom Viridiplantae; phylum Streptophyta; class Magnoliopsida; order Malpighiales; family Euphorbiaceae; genus Mallotus; species Mallotus repandus. The sequence continues at coordinate 2,738 of CATIWM010261725.1, forward strand.
AAAAAGATAGTCCACAGTAATTTTTTTTTAACAATTTGGACGTCAAGGAGGAGAAGATTGATCGAACCCATAAAATCAACCGTATAATGTGAACCACTAGACAATAAAGGAAGGACTAGTGCACAGTAGATTTGTGGAAGAGAGATTAATTTATGGAAAATTGTTTTCAATCTAGGGCATAATTCATTAAAAGTAATATTAACAATATAATGACAATTATTTTACAAATATAATTTTATTTTGTCACCTATCAGCCAAAGTTGTACTTTCCAATACTGAGGTCTAGAAGCCCAATTTCAAACATCACACTGGCAAGATACGGAGAGGTTAGTAATGGTGTTCTAATTTTCATATTTGCTGAATTTTATAAAATATTTTGAGTTCTATTCTCATGCTGCCAACAATATCAAATAAGAAATATCTTAGCTAGCAAAGATGTTAAATCATTATTAGTATATTATGGTTTTTTGTTGGAACATATTTTTCAAATGATACATTATTTTTAGCTAATCTATTCATTTGTCTTGATTTTAAACCATTAATTGGGTCAATTAGTGGTTTAATGATTGCAGTGATGAAATTAGAAATTGTTGTTCCCATGCATTGGATCAAGTGCAGCAGAATTATGGTTGGAAGGTAAAACACAACCAAGTAAGGTATATAATATAGATAGTTTGGTGATTATTTTGGAGTTAATTGACAATATATTATTGTATATGTGAGTATGTGTCAGACAATAGAGGTTACAATACCGGAGATAGAAGCGATGCGGCTAGCACATTATTTGACAATTGGATCTGAGTGTACCACTGCACTTAGTTCCTATGTAGACAAGATGTATGCGGTCATCTTTCACTTTATTAATTCTACTTTCCTAGAATTGAATAACTGTATGATATCGATGATGATACTTCCCACTTCTGAATTATAGGAATATTGCAGAGATGGGATGGGATGTAAGGGTAGCACTTTGTGTGTATGCTGCTTTCAGCGGCAAAGAGTACATAAAGGCTCAAAAACTCAGGTACATTACAAACTCACGGGTATATATATTTTTACTTGATTTAGAATTTGTTGAAGCTTATTTCATTTAAAACAATTAAAAATATTGAAAATTACAACTTATAAAAATAAAAAATTAAATTAAACAAAAAAAAAAGAATAGATATTAAAAATCAAACAAGAATTATTCTCTTTTCTTTGCTTGCCCTCTCTCTCTGCCTGTCTTTTTCCTCTTTTATCCTTAGCAATTTTACATTTTTATACTCTACAATATGTTTTCTTGAATTTTAAATCTTTACACTCTAGAGTAATTTGTCTAGGAATAAATTTTTTTTTGGACTAATAAGAAGTTTTACAGTAATATAATTTTCACTCTAAATATTATTTTTTTTAAAAAAGAGAATTTCACAGGATTGAAAATTTTTATAGTCTACAATAATTTTTTTTTTTAATGAAACAATCTTTCTAAAAATATTTTTTGCACATGAATAAAAAAGACCAAATAATTTTTTAAAAGTATTTTTAAAAAAGTACTAATCTAAGTACACTGACTAAAGGACCAAATATTTTCAAAATATACACAGTAATAGTCCAAAATGATGGCATTAAGATAATATTGGTCACATTCTTACAACTAGGCTCTTTTGCCCATTTTCTAATGGTCCAATCCTTTGAAGTAATCATCTTTTTCAAATTGTTTGTCTAAGTGTATATACGTTGGAGGGTGAGAAAAGCAATAGCAAATTTTGTGAATCCAGCCCCAACAAGCTCTCTTTATCTTATGAAACACTTTAACAAATTAACTACTCCTGGGCGAGCATAAATGTAAGTATTTAAGCTCATTGCTCACTTCAATATTTTACTAAAACTAGATAATTTTCCAATATCAAATCAATGCAATGGGTTGCACAATGAGTCAATATAAATGTGGTCTTTTTGCTTCCAAAAGTTTTTCTAACAATAAAATGAAAATACAGTTATAAAAATTAAGATATAGAATTTGAATACAATTCAATATTTTAATGTAGAATATAAACTTCAAAATTATAAAGAGTTCCTTACCTGCAAGTACATTACTACTAGCAAATACACCATTTCAATCCAAATCCTTAAATTTGTAGAATTGATTATAATTATATCAAATTATAATAAAATAGTTGAAGTTTTCAAATGAATTCTATAACTTTTAAGTCTATAACAAAATGGTTAGATTAATTATTGTCTCATTGTAACCATTGATGATATATATATATATATAACTTGTAAATATATATCAATGGTTATCATTAGAAAAAGATTAATCTCACAATTTCAAATTGCATTTGTATATACATATGTGCATTGTATCGATTCAATTAATTTAATTTTCTTAAATTTCAATTCAGTTTTGCATATATTAATTTGATATACTCAATTTTGGATATTTGCGGTTACAATTCCTGTCCCAATTCACTAATCACTATAAACAAAAACATATAGTGTTTTTTTTTTTCATTGTGAAAATTAAAAAGCACAACAACAATTTGAAACCATAAAGATATAGAAATGGGCACTCAGTGAGTAGAAGATGCCAGTGACTAATTAATAGAAACTTTAATGACTTATCTTTTGCACTCTAAGTTGAGCCTTGATGTAGTTATGCAACTACTAACAATTCAAAGACCCAACTTCTAACTATTTGTATTTTGATAGTAATAAGCTGGGAAGTTATTATTTAATTGTTTACACTAGAAGTTGTCTTTATCAATAATTATTATATGTTGGGTACATATATTTACTAATAATGTACTATTAAAATTTAATATCTAATGAATTCTCATTATAAAATAATTAAATTTATCAAATGTTGATGTATATGGTAAATATGTATTTTCAGAAATCGTGAAATGCAGTTTCACATGAATATATTTGCAAAGGCAGATGTGATTGTTACACCAACAACCGGGTACCTACTTGTACTTTTTCTTTAACTTATCATTATTATCATCCTTTTGAATTTCTTCAAACTAAAAGCTAACACATGCATACAACAGGGTAACATCATATCCAATTCTTAATGATGCTATTAACACCGGAGAACTTGACTATGTAAACGGAGGTATACATATATTTTTTTCTTCAATACTATTTTATTTTTATTTTCATTTTTCATCTTATCATCACTTTTTTTTTTTTTTACTATTTTCAGCGCCACTAGTTCGATATCAGATAGCAGGAAATTTTCTTGGATTACCAGCAGTTACCATTCCGGTAATGATATTCTTTTTTTTTTTTAACAACTAAATATAATTCATTAATTAAATAAAAACGATAACACCATATGAAGGGCTATAATGCAATGCCTAACAATCAAGCCCATTAAATTGGCCAAGAAAATAGACCCAATATCGTGACTTTCCAACTTAGAAGAAAAAATTCTAATGTGTTGGAGAGCAGAGAGTTTGCAACACCTCACTGCAATAGTCACGGTGGTTCTTGATTATGAGAGAACCACCTCCAGACTTGTGAGTGCTTGCTTTTCTAGAGTAAAGCTTAATTGTTGGATCCACAAGAAGAGTAGCTAACGGTGTACAGAGAGATATAGATTTTTTATAGATGACAATTTTGTCGGTACCATTGAGAAACCTGTAAATCCCCTCATATTGCAGGCTATGAAGAACCTGAATCACCTCTATAAAATCATTGTTAATCCTTTACACAGGCTGCAAAAAACACAAGAAGGTCTAGATTCATATATAAATCAAGATAGATAAAGCTAATAGATTTGAGATTACACTCAGATCTCATTATTAATGCGTTAAACATAAAAAAAAAAAATAGATTTGGGTGAGTTTTGTCCAAAAAATGGTCAAAAATCATCCTAAAAACCAATGAAAGAGACTTTTTTTTTTTTTTTTTTAACTAAAAATTTCTAAAGAGCTTTGTTTTGCTTCAACAATTTTTGTAATGATATTCTAATTATTTAATATATTTTTAACTTTTTATATATTTTAAATTTTTCATTACATTAACCTATGTTATTTTTCATATGTAGGTTGGATACGACAAAAAGGGCTTACCCATTGGCCTTCAATTTATAGGAAGACCATGGTCCGAAACTATGTTAATCCACATAGCATTTGCAATGCAGGTAGATTGACATGCTTTAAGAATTTAATTTTTTCATGTCAGTAAATAAAGGCAAATTGTCCAACGTTGCTATAAGTGATGATGTGGTAAAGAATATTTTAATCATATAATTTTTGAGAAAAAAAATGAAGAGTAATATTTTTTACTTTTTTTTAAGGGATAATTATAAAAAAGTATTTTATGGTTAGATACAATTCACTTAAAAAGTTGTGATTTTTTTTTCGTGACATTTTAGTTTTATTTTATAACACTTTAATATCTTATCAATTAACATCATCATTATTTTATAATAAAATTTTAATATAACACTCCCTTTCAATAATAAAAATATTCCACATGTGATTTATTATCAATATATTTATTTAGATACTTTTAAAAATATTATAAATTTATAAAATAATTTCTTTTTATTCCTAATAAAATTAAAAATACATCTTATTTTTATTTATTGTGAATTTATTTTGATTAGTTGAATGCTATAAAGGTAAATGCAAGTAGAATCAAACCATAAACCTTTAAATGTTACAAAAAATACCATAGTCCTTTAAGTAAAAAAGCGCCTAACAACATAAATTTTTATTATACTTTTTCTTTTATTTAAAGACTTGTGGTTTATTTTTTCTGACAAATTAGTACCTTATTTTACAATAAAAATAATAAGTTAATTTATTTAATTATAAATGATTATATAAAAAATATTTTATCGATAATTTCTTAATGGTTTAATCATTTAATAGAATTTCATAAAAATGTCATCTTTATTTTCTAATAATAATAATAATAATAATAATAACAATAATAATAATAATAATAATAACAACAACAACAATAATAATAATAATAAACAACAATAATAACAATAATAATAATAATAATAATAACGATGACGACAATAATAATAATAATAATAATAGACTATTATTTTATAAATATTTTACTTTGATTAATATAAAATTTATGTTATTAATGCATTATTAATAGGTTTATAATAAATTAATATTTAAATTTGTAGATATAAGATAGTTTTAAAATTATATATATATACACACACATGAATCTGCATTTTTTAATTTTTTTTATTATACAAAAATACATTTTAATTGTTGTAAAATTATTAAAAATTTGTAATAATAAAAATTTTAAATTAATCAGATTAAGAAATATAAAAAATTCGAAGATAAAATAGTAATTATCATAAAATTATTAATACTACATTATTAACATAAGTTCTTAATCTGATCAAATTAAAATGCACAGAATATAATAGACTATATGCACATAAGAAAATAAAAAAATTATAATTTTTATAAAATTATAAAAAAATTATAATTTTTATAAAATTATATAAAAATAAAAAAATTGACTAAGCCATTTAGAAATCATTGATATTTTTTTTTCATATTGTTATGTATAAATAAATAAATATTGTAAAATATGATATTTATTTGTCAAAAAGATAAACCACAAGTCATAATATGAAAACGTAAAGATATTTGTTTGTATTTTTTCTCAAGAAAAATTGATATGACTAAATATCCTTTACCTTATCATTATTTTTAACAATGTTAGATAATTTGCCTCCATTTTCGAATGGCATAAATTTAGGGTACCAACTTATCGCAAAACAAACCACTGTCAAGAATTGATAAAAAATGAAATATCAGAGTCATTTTTTTTGGTACTTTTTCCATTTTTTTTTTCTTTAAGAAAGCTAGACATATAATTTGAGATTAAGCAGAATAATTTGTACTATTAAAAAGGGTCTAGAAACTTTAAATTAATTTTTATAGTAGTCGTAATTGTAAATTTAATAGTTGAACTAGGCACAAACAATTTTTAGTATAGAAGTATTAGAATAAAGAGAAGTTACATAATAGTTGAACTATGCACAAATAATTTAGGTGAAATGAATAATGAATGGATAAAAAATGAATTAGTATAGAAGAGGAGAATAAATGAAAAGAGAAAAAATGAGCTAAGTTTTTCTTTTTTGAAATTTTGGTAGCATATAGATTTTAGAGAAAGACAAAAATGATAAAGAAATTAATTAATTTCATGTGTAATAGGAAATATACAACCCAATGGTTACAACGTAAGATTAAAATAAAATTGATATAGAACCGAATAATTTAGCATAAAATATAGGTAATAATATAAGATATAATTAAGACTATATAATGAGAATTTGTATACAAATTTGTGAAAACTAAAGAAACTGTCCAAACACACACTCTCTTTTTTATCTATCCATCAAATGTATATTTATATATGCATAAATTTAATTTAAAGATTATTAATTTGTGTTTGATTAAAAGAATTAAGTAATAAAGAAAAATAATTTTCTAATATATATTTGTATGATTCAAAACTAAAATATTAAAGAGGAACTTCAAAATTCAGGCTTGATTATAATATAATATATATTTGTAGGTCAGTCAAATATCAACTAAATATAACAGTTAATATATATTTCTAAGCATTTGCATGTCATTGTATTATATGTTGTGTTGATATTTTAATATATAAATAGATCAATTTAAAGATATAATATTGAATTAGTTGGCATTTATACCTTTTTCTGAGGAGCATGTAGTTTGATTTCATGCATTAGCCTTGTATTGCAAAAAACTTGAAATTCTTAAGCTTATTTATGCATTCAATTGATATTGAAAACATATGGTTTCAGGATTTATACATGTCAGACTACAAAAAGCCACAAATATTCTATGATTTGCTAAAGAAGGTTTGAATGTACCAAATTATAAATCCTTGAAGTACCATCTCTTTACTGAATATGAGAAGCATTTCATTTTATGGTTGTTTGTTTTGTAAGAGATGTACCAAATGAAGACATTAGTTGACATCAATTGATGAAGTTCATATGATATATTTTATATGTATTCATTATATGAAGGAGAGAAACATCAATAACAATATCTTGTTGAATAATTTATTATTATTATTACTAATTATAGATTATAATATTAAATAAATGTTAATAAAATGTTATGTTTTAAATGGAAGAATATAATTAATGTATACTTCAAAGGACACTTTTACGACAAGAGATAAAGAATATGATTTATAAGCCTTAATTATTCTATGTCTTATTTATTTTAATCATTAATAATAATTTTGATTGATTATTTTCAAATAGTTATTTACTATGTTGGACAATCTTAAGGTGTTATTATAATCATTGTAGAATCTAGTGCAACATTCAAAGTCACGAATCAAGATTTTCATGGAACCAATTTCACTTGATAGTTTATTGTTCCTTCTTACGGCATTTTTCATACCTCTAATTTTGACAGACTCTGAAAGTGATATGATGTTAATTGTTATTTGTGAAATTAGTATAAGAACACGAGTCGTTGTTACTTAGGAGCATGCAAACCTTAAACAAATGAGTAGAACACCCGAACTCTAAACTGGACTCTCGAGATGACGATATTATTATCAACTCAGTTGATTAAGATCTAATCTAGTAAACCAAAATCTTGGAATAGCGAGTCACATGCTCAACGTGATCGTCGCAAAAGCATGATTGCTTGAACACGTAACTTGATAAACTGAGACTCGTTTTACAATATTAGATTAAAGTTTATTGAAAACGATGACTAATTCATCAAATTGGAAGTTCGAAAACACCTTTTTGAACCTCAAAAACCTAGAAAACCTTGTCTAAGTAAAAAAAAGACCTGTGAAAAGCCTCGTAAGCACATGAGAGTGCATGATTCACGCACGCTCAAGCACACTTGCACACGTGCTCATGTGCACAAAATACGCCCAATGAATGCGTAAAAATTGATTTTTCACACTGAAATACACACGCACATACCTCATGAGTACACGACACACTCACATGCTCATACGCATGACTCGCATACTCACACACTTGCACACACACTTACATGCTCGAGACACGTGTGTAGAAACTCCCCTGTGTCTATAAATAGCATTATGCACCTCATTTTTAAGGGACTTTTTGAAATACATACCGTTACTTTGCTACATTGAAAAGTCAAAACTCCCAAATTCCAAGACTATTCACTTATTTCCTACTCCTTTCTTAGGATTTTAAATCTCATTCAAACCAAAACTAGCCTCATCATTGTCAAAGCACACTTCAAAGGTAAAAACATTCTCATTACATGCAATTTTCATTCAATTCTGACTAGGATAGCTGGAAAATTCTATACACAAAGCTAGTGCTTTAGTCTCTCTCAAAATAAGTCTAATCAACGCTATGAGGACCAAATAATGATTTTTGCACTTTCATTTTCTGTTTATTGTGCATTTCTTCTCTTCTATTCCAATTCTCTATTTTAATTTTGTGCCAAAAGCAAATTGTGAATCTTTTATGTTTGTATAGTGAGACTGGCAATTTTGCTTGCTATTTGGATAATTATTGCTTTATTTGCATCTTCTTAATCTATCATTTTGCATTTTTTGGCTCTGAAAATGTGAGATATACAAAATATCACTTTTATAATCAAAATTACATTTTTATAATATGTATGTGTATTCTGCATTTTCACTATTGTAAAATCACATTTTAACAATAAAATTTGTACTTTTATGCTAAATCTGTCTTTTATATGAAAAAAAAACATCCTTTTTCCTATAAGGTTTTAGTATTTTTCAAAAACTATTGAATTTATCATTTTTTGCATTTTTTCTACATTTTGTTATTAAAATTATATTTTGGCACAAATTTCGCATTTTTATCATAAATTTTGAATTTTTAATATAAAAAAATGCATTTTGATATAAAAGTTACATTCTTGGCATAAGTTATGCATTTTCATCACATTCCTACATAAATTTTGCTTTTTTTTTTTTTATGTAAAAACTACATTTTTCATGGAAAGCTTTCATTTTTAAAATACAAAAAATCATTTTTGCATTTTTGCATTTTTATGTGAAAAATCATATTTTTTACATGAAGTTTTCATTTTAATCCTAAAAATCACTTCAATAATCATCATTTCTGCACTTCAATTGCATTTTTCATCTTTTCATTATAAAATTATCATTTTTCGTATTACATTTTTCGAACTGTTTTTACTTCCTACCTACTTGCAATCTGTCTGTGTGAACGGATGAAGTTCACATATCTGTGCTAACCTTTGTTTTATAGGTGTTTATTAGATCTAGGACTAGATTTACTTTTTTTTTCACTGTTTTCTCTTTCAAATGTATTTTATTAGGAAAGTGATATAATAATTGTAATTAATTTTCTTTACTCTTTGTTTATGACGTGTTATGTGTATGTATATATAAACTATCATTCCAAAAATTGGGTGATGCAATAGCCATGTGATGAGTATTGTACAATGAGAAATAGCCAAAAAGTAGATGTGACCTTCCATACCTGGAATCTCTGCTAGGGATAACACTCCTTGAGTGACCTAATATTATCTCTTATCTTTTTTCTAAGAAATTGGGTGGCGACTCCACAAAAACAAAAGTCTCATGTCCTCTTGAGACTGAATATTAACCCTATCTAGTAGATGAAACGGAGTTTCCCTTTCAGTAAAGATGCCTCAAAATTACTTAACCAAATGAATAGAGATAGAAGCTTCAGCTAGTATCATTGCCCATAAAGCTATCAACTTCTTATGGAAAAATGTCGTATGATGGTATCAAAGTACCCATTTCAAATAGTGGTAAGCATTTTCACTATGAAAATTTTAAAGAATCCATTAGGGGCTAAACATTGATCACCATTTCAATTCTATTTTCCATCCACATGCAAACAACCAATCAAAGGTATCCAACTAGATCATCTCATAAGGGTTAAAGAAAAGGTTAAAGGGGATGAGAATTAATCGGGTAGAAGAGTTACCAAGTATATTATGGGCTCATAAAAAACTTCCAAAAAGCCTATTGGTAGATCTCTATTTACTCTAGTCTTCGGAACAAAGGTAGTGATTCTACAGACGATGCCATTTTGATGGGGTCGCTTTATCATCTTAGCTCTAACTCACCTTGATATTCTACAAACAAAAAAATAATGAAAAAACTAAAGGATTTGAGCTGACTTAAAACCCCTCCAATGATTAAGTCAGAATATCACGAATAGGAAAGTTAATAAGGAAGATAGAGATAGTAAGAAGAGCATGAAGTTTTTATGAGAAAAATGGTGTTTTAAGGGTCTGTTAAAGTTGCAAAAAATAGAGAAAAAATAGAAAAAAGAAGAAGAGGAAATGGTAGGTGAGAAAAGAAGAAGCCCCTTACCTTTCTCTCCTTTTTGATGTATATCCCCAAGAAGGTTGGTGAAAAGAAGTAATGTGATTACCTGCTAAGTACTGAAGCTATAGTACCAATCAAAAGCAATCATGTGTTATCTCCTAAAAAGTAGTGTCTGACAGGTGAATAGTGACTGATGGGTGGTTACATTTAATGCTCTGCAAGAAATGTCTCAATGTTGACTAGGCACATCTACTTGGGAACCTCTACTCAGATACTTGCCCTATATATCCTATTTAGATCATCCACAGTGCTCGTTTCACAACCATGTACTACCTGACATTATACTCTCCCCATGATATGCAAACCATTTTGAGCATGTATGTTAGCATAAATGTACCCTAGTGCCATTTTGTAATATATAATGACATTATAAATTATCCCAAATGGCAATAAAGTATTCATTTAAATAAAGTGTTTATTTATTTGAGTATTTATCTTTTAGCATTATGTTAAATAAATTTATTATCAAGAGTTGATAATATGAGCTATAAATTTATTTAGTACATACGCTATAAATTGTTCATAGTCAATTAATTAATATTTGGGTAATATTAATTAGACTATCACCTCTGTCTATTTTCCTTGATTAATATGTGATGCTAATAGTGGGAGGTAGTGAGTCTCATTCTACTTGATATGAGATATCAGAATGGGCATGTGGATACTCATGTGATGAGTGGATCAAACAGTCACGTTAGATTTATGATCGCAAGGATATTCACTTATAGTCAACGATCATAGTCTAGGTCATAATGGTGCATATAGTCCTTTGACCTGAGGTGACACAATCATCCACATTTGAGTGGTTAGAGTTTGTTACCACTTACATACTTGAGATTATGTCACTTTGCAGAAGATAGGATCACAAAGTTGGAAAAGGATGGGAATCTTGAGCAATTTTGAATCCGCATCCAATCCGACTTGTGAGGCTTGTCTTCAAGGCAAGATGACTATATCACCATTTGTTAGACAAATGGCAGGAGCCAAAAATGTGTTGGAAATCATATATAGTGATGTATGTGGACCATTTATAAAAATGGCTAGAGGTGGTTTCTACTACTTTGTAACCTTTATAGATGATCTATCAAGGTTTGGGTACTTGTTTCTTATGAAGAACAAGAGTGAATCCTTTGAAAAGTTCAAGGAATTCAAAGCCCAAGTAGAAAACCAAACTG
>CATIWM010261726.1:0-10916 GCA_949671775.1 Mallotus repandus
TTCTTTTCTTTCTACTTCCTCGACAAGAAAATGGTCATTTTCTTTCAGAATAGTAGTAGTCTTCTAAATGTCCAGTTTCAGAATAGTGGGATGGGAGGTAACTCTTTTCACTACTTTTCAGTTCTAAGATAAAATTTAAATTTTATATCTCAAAATATGTTTAATTTATGTAATTTTTTTAGCCGTACTTTTATTTTTTATTTTTTAAAATTTTTTAGTATTTATCATTATTAATTATTTCTTAGATTTCGGTGGATTTTTATTATCTCTTTTTATTTTATTTATTTTATTTCGTTTTTTCATTCAGTAAATACATACTCTATGATCTACTTGTTTTATTTGTTATTCAATAAAAAAACTCAGATTGTTGGTCTTACAACTGGAAATGGATCATATGGCTCCAAAAGAGAGAGATATTTTGAGGTTGATCTTGAAAATGCATATATTTCGAGACTTTTTTTTAATTTTAATTGTATATATTTTAATTGTTTAAATTAACAGTTGTATACTTAATTAGAGATTGAAGAGATGTGAAATTTGTCAATGAACTCAAATTACTAGATTTTTTTTAATGTTTTGAAGCATATAAGAAACCAGAAATATACAAAAGCATATATATATATTATTGTCTATGCTTACTGAATTTAGGTTTTGAATATAAAAAGTATATGTAGTTTGTAAAGTTTAATTATTTAGGAAGTTTTTTTAATTATGTCGTTGAATTATTTCATATTCATATGACACACCAAAAATAAACCAAAAGTATTTGAAATTGAATAGTAAAAAAATAAGTTCTATTTAGAAAATGAGGGATGGTATTTTTGTTATTTTAATTGTATATATATTAATTATGTACATTAATAGTAGTATACTTAGAGATTGATGAAAGATGAGATTGGGAAATGAATTCAAACTATCAAATTTATTTTTATGTTTTGAAGTGCATAAGAAACTAGAAATATACGAATAGTATACCCATCATATACTATGATATAGTTGTTATTCATGTATTTTTAATTTTTTATTGTCCATGTTTGTAAATATTGGTGTTTAAATATAGAAAACATCTGTTATTTTCAAGATGTACAGTTTGTAAATATTAATTATTTAGGACAACTTTTGATTATGTATTTTAATTGTTGCATATTCATGTAATATACCAAAAGTATACTCATTGTATACTACTCCCTCCATTCCAAACTAATTGTCGTTTTTTAGTATTTCACTTGGATTAAGAAAGCATTTAATAGGCTTAATTATAGGGGAAAAAATAGCTAAATGGGACTAAATTACCCTACTCTAGATATATTCAAAATTTGAAAATATTGGAAACACTAATAGAATTTTGCAAAGCCAATTAATATAGATAAGGTTAACACAAGGATAAAATAGGAAAGAAAAAATTAATGTTGTATTGGATATATAAAAGTGACAAATAATTGAAATTTTTTTTATTTGAAAAAGTGACAATTAGTTTGGAATGGAGGGAGTATAATATATTTAATGTTTATATATTTGTATTTTTTTAGAAGCTTTTGCGTATGGTTATATAAATTTTATTATTAGAATATATATACTATATATTGTATTTGAGAAAGACAATTTGTAAAAAAATTTATATATATTTAAGAAATTTTGAATAAAAGTATAAAAGATTATTTCAAATACAAAAAATAAACTAATGGGTAAATGTTACATGGAATCCATAACAAAGGCAAAAAGAATTTCAAGTATACATTACATGGAATCCATAATATATAGGAGCATGGTGACTGATATAACTGGGGAGCATGGGCTTTGGATCTTTCAAATCTTTTATCACATCCTGCTATGAAATCATCTTTTGCTTATAAGAAAGCATAACAATTAACAACAATGTCTTGTGTCAACTCCACTACTACTTTCACTCCTCAATTCTAAAAACCATTAGCCCATTATTCTAAACATTCAAAATTAAATAATCAAACAACATAAACACTATCTGTAATCATTCACTGCAAGTCATAAGTGCATGGTGAGACTAACAAGATCAAATTAAGACAATGATTAATGATTATACTATGAACTGAAAAGATCAATAACACACTTGTGACATGGAGCTCAAATCTGTCTCATGCATTGGTTCCTGCAAATAGGACAGAAAATTTGAGACCAACTAAGCACTACACAACAACCTTGGCTACATGGACAGCTTCATTAACTCCATTGCCAATCGAATTATCAATTTAGTTAACAACTCACCAAAACAAAACTTGCTTCTCTAGTGCCCTATAACTAGAAAAGGGAATGCTTCCTAGCAGGTCACTAGGTAAAATATGCATTGATAATAGTTTCTTGATGAGTTCCTTCAGTTTTTTTTAAGTTCTTGAGTATGCTATAGTTGTTATTGCTCACTTACTACAACCTCAAGTTGACTGTTACAGAGACTTGGAGAGCCTTTCTTATTTGCTATTTTATGCAACTCTTACCTAAAGAATTATTATATTCTTAATTCATGCTTGACCAAACGAATGGCTATCCCTTTCTACAACCTCGGTGGTTATGATGCCAATTAGGGGTGATCGAATAGGCCTAATTCGTATTTTTAATACTTGTAATAGAATTTCTCACCTCTAACACCAAATTGAATTTATAAATGATTGATAAGTTTCCCATTCAATTATAACTATGTATGCTTGTCGCTCATTCATCAGCCAAGAATGCAATAAAAGAGAGAACAACCCAATTCCAACAAAGAATATAAAATATAACTCTAATACTGCTGCAATTCCATACAAAAAGATCAGCTTCTACTGGGTGGGGAGTGTCAAGAAATAAGAAATAAATGGCTAAATATATTGCAAAAAATATTACCACTTTTACAAGCAGCTACACCTCCTAACAAGGTGTAAATTTTTTGATTTTGCTTATACAAGTAAACAAGAACCATGCCAATAGTCATGTCTATTAGTACATGACTAACTAAAACTAGTTCAACAAACTAAATTACTTCAACAATCAAAGCTAAGTCTCATTAGTCTTAACGACTTCAAACAACAATATATATAATTCAAAATTACCCTCTAACGTTGTTATGTTTTGTGGATGAATCTTTAATTTCTTCTCTTTCCTTTGGTGTTTTTACCCAGTTGTGGAGGCATTACTGATCTTCTTACACTATTACTCTTACCCTGCTGTTGAGATATTCTTGCTTCATTGCCTTCAGACTTCAAAAGTTTCAGGCATTGAATGTAATCTTCATGGCGTTCACGAAACTTTTCTTTAACCCATTTGTAGTTTGAAGTGTGGACAACAGTAGAGAGTTTGTCCCAGTTATTCTCCAGCTCCATCATCATATCATTTGGTTTAAAACTTTCATACTCTACTTCTACTTCAATAATGGTTTCAAAAACTTTATCCTCTATATAACTGTACCGAACTGCCTCTGAAACCATCTGAATGCAAACCAAATGGGCCTCGGCCATAGAATTTTTATGGCCAGCCTTGGTGGTATCAGTGTCTTTGAGCGTTGTGATGGCCTTCTGCAGTTTTAAGATTCCTAACTCAATACCACCCCTTGATTTGGCCATGCTTTGAAGATCGCCATAGTCAGATCCCAGATCAAGAGCTTCCACCTTTATACTTGCCGATTTCACGTAACTATAAATAAACTGCTGATGCTCTTCTAATTTAAGGTGATAGAATCTAACTACAACCATATAACCGATAATATATGTATCTACTCTGTTTAAAATTAATGCAACATCTGTCTCTAATGAATTTGAAAGGCGTACCATAAGCATCCTATCAATTACTTAACTTTTTCGGGTAAATGAAGATCGATTAGGTAACACCAGTGTTGGTAACACTTTTGAATCATCTAACAGTTGCTCACATAAATTGTTCAAGAACTTTCTGTATCTTTTTTTTGTAGCACCTACAACATCAAAGTCAAAGGACTTAAACTTTTGTTGTAACCAAAAAACATTGCAAATTCCTGATTAGCGTGACTGCGAATGGGGCTATAGGAAAATGCCGTAGGTGACTCGACAACGGTCTCATCATCAGTAGTGTAGTAGTTAGTAAATGAACAAACATTTTTTCTATATTGGGCCACGAGTTAGTAAATCGAGTAAAAAATTTTTCTATGTTGGGCCATAATTTCCTCAATTTCCATGCTAACAATGCCAAGATTATTATATCTTTAAACAGGAGCAACCAACTCGCCATACCAACAAAAAGAAAAAAACAAAAAACAACCATAGAAACTGCAAAACAAATTCCACAAGATTTCACCCTATTATTGTACTGAGATTTCCAAAAGCTATACCTCTTCACACAAAAACCAAATTATCCTAAAAAGTTTCTAGCACACAAATTTTCTCTTATTAAAGCACTAATTTGGCTTCCCCGATGTAATCCTTTCAACTTGAAAGCCTATGTAGAACGGAAATGGAAACAGGAAAAAGTGGAAATGGAAACAGGAAAAAGTGGAAACGGATACAACGAAACTCCATTTCTTAAGATATAGGAAACAGAAACGTGTAAATATTAAAAGTATTAGGGTATATAAATAGATATTAAAGATATACGAATATATATAAATATGAATTTTATATATAAATCTTGAAATTTTTTATCTATTCTATAAAGTAATAGTATAATTATAGAAATCATTTTATTTAGCTAAGAAAAATATAAGATTATTTTTTAATTTGTCTCATTTTTTATTTAGGAAAATACTAGAGGAACATTTTTTTCAAGTTGGAAACGCGTTTTCTAATTTTTCATATTTGCGGAAACGGCCCCGAAATATTTTTGAGGAGTTTCCTGAAGTTTCCGATACGGAAACATTTCTGAAATGCGGAAATGCCTATTCGGAGAAGTTTCCGTGCATCATAGTTGAAAGCTACTGCCGACCTATAAAAGACCTCTAAGGTTTGGTAACCTCCAAGTTTTTTTAAAAAATTATTATTTACATGCATAGGCTCTCATATTTCAGAGTGTTATGTGGGTCCCTGCCACTTGGAGAGCCCACAGAAAATTTAGTTTAAAAAAAACTTAGTCATAAAGGAGCTTCACGGCTAAGAAGGGATTAAAACCTACAAATTCATTTATTATTTACAATATTTTTATGGTCACAAAATTAATTTTCATAAAAAAAAAATTATATAAATGACAATAATTTTATGATTTTTATGATATGTCACAAATTTTATTTTATTAATTTATCATTAAATAATATATGACAATTTATTATATTGTCATAAATATATTAAAATTTTGTGACAATATGTTACTAATTATTATTATGAAATAAAAAATAGAATTTATGACACTATTTTTAAATGTAACTGAAAATATATTTGTGATAAGTTAAATTTGTCACATAATATATATTATATTTAATATTGATACAAATATTTTTATTTTATTGGTGACATATTTCAGTTGTTATCAAAATATATGTAATAGATTTTTTTGTGTCAATTTAAAAATCATAACAAATAAATTTAAGTTAATTTAATATTATATGTCACAAAAGTTTAAGAAAAGTTTGTAAATTTTTTTTACCAGCCTCTATACGGAAAACTAGTCCTATATGATTTGTTTTGATTATTATGTATAAATGTGATAATTTTTTAGCTTTAGGTTTATCCTTATAATTAATATTCATGGCCAAAGGCGGTTCAACTTTGCTTATAAATAGACACAAGGTGAGGGCCACATAGTAAGGAAGACACGAGTCAAGTTATTTGTTTTGTGAGGTATGTTTTTGTGTGAGAATTCCAAAGCATTTTGCTTTGATGAGAGTGAGGTAGTTTTAAGGGTTTGAAATTTTTTTTCTTGAGTGATAAAACAGTGAGTAATTATTTTAAGATTTTGGGAAATACCTTAAGTGTCACTATTTTGGTAAGATCTCTGTTATTGTATACCTCTAGTGTAATATAAAGATGACTCTTCTTTGTACCTACTATTTTAATAGTGGAAGAATTTTGTATTATGTCCCGCGGACGTAACCCATCATCGAGGGTGAATCATGTTAAATATTGGTGTCATTTTTATTTGATTATTTTCTACAACATTTTATTTTTGCCTTTGTGAATTATCATTCCACTGCATCGACTCTAATATAATCACAATTTCCCAACAAGTGGTATCAGAGTCATTGGTTCTTATTAAAGAGGCTTCAATAAAGATTGCAAGAATAGAGGCTAAAATTAGTAAGATGATCAGTTTAAATGGCACGAATTACCACATATGGAGAAATAAGATAAAGGATCTCCTATTTGTGATAAAGTTGCATCTTCCGATTTTTGCTACAACAAAACCTGATGGCAAGATGAATGAGGAATGGGCATTTGAGCATGAGCAAGTTCGTGGTTTCCTTCGATAGTTTGTTAAAAACAATGTGTACAACCACATTTGTAACAAGACTCATGCATGGACACTTTGGAACAAGCTCAAGGAGCTGTACGCTTTAAAAATCAGCAATAATAAATTATTTTATATGACAATATTAAAGCAGATAAAATATCAAAAATGTTCTTCTGTCGTTGATTACCTGAATGAAATGCAAGGTATCATGGTTCTGTTGTCGGGTATGGGCATAAACTTTGGCAATGAAACCTTCTCTTATGGTACTTGCTTCTATACTAGAGTCATAAGAGACTTTGAAGATTTCACTTACAAATTTTTCACCAAATGGTGTAGTGAATATAGAATTTGTCAAAAGCGGTATTCTGAAAGAAAAGACGAGACCTAGATTACAAGGTGCCTCTTTAACACAGTCAAATATCCTTGTTGTAACTTTTTAGGGAGGGGGGGGGGGGAGCGAGAAGAGAAGTTCAAATAAAAAAGACAAGAGTTAAGGATATTCGAACAATTATGCCAATGTTGAGTGCCATTACTGCAAAAAGAAATGCTACATCAAAAAGTTCTCTCAAAAGTTCAAGAAGGAACTACTGGACAAGAACAAAGGTAAATATGTGAAGAAAGATAATAGCCGTGATGATGATGAAGTAAATATTCTTAGAGAGTTTCATGTCCTTTATGATGATGATATTGTCAGTGTTGAGAAGAACATTCCTAGCTTTTATGATTTAAACTTGAAATTAGTTCCTCCAATAACAGTGCCAAAGGAAGTTGGAGATAAAGATGAGTTGATAAGCCTAATATGGTGATGAGGATGCTCCCATTGAGAGTCCATCTTAAAATAATGATGATGGTGTTCATGATCAACCACCAGTAGATGAGGCTTCTCTAGTACCATTGAGGAGATATGATAGAATCAGACAACCTTCTCCTAGATATCTAAGAGCCCAATTTATGTTATTAACTGATAGAGAAAAGCCAAAAAGCTTTGAAGAAGCTATAAATTATGATCACAAGTAAAAGTGGTTTGAAGCCATGTAGGATGAGATGAAGTCTCTACATGAGAGCAAGACATTTGAGCTGGTGAAGTTGCCTGAAGGCAAGAGAGCTTTGAAGAATAAGTAGGTGTTCAGGATCAAGTATGAAGAACATAGACTCCAACCACTATTCAAAGCTAGACTGGTTGTAAATGGATTTAACAAAAAAAAAAAAGCATCGACTTTGATGAGATTTTCTTTCTAGTTATAAAGATGACATCTATCCATACCGTGTTAGGGCTAACAACAAGTCTTGATTTGGAGATCGAGCAAATGGATATAAAGACTACCTTACTCTATGGTGATTTGGAATAAAATATATTCATGGAGAAGCTAGAGGGTTTTAAAGTAAAAGGAAAAGAGGACTATGTTTGCAAATTAAAGAAAAGCTTGTACAACTTAAAACATGCACAAAGACAATGGTATAAGAAGTTAGATTCTGTTATTGGGGAGTAAGACTATAAGAAGACCACTTCATACCATTGTGTTTTCATTCAAAAATTGTTTAATGATGATTTTATTATGTTGTTGCTCTATGTGGATGACATGTTGATTGTTGGTAAAAATGTTTTCATAATCAATAGCTTGAAAAAGCAATTGAGTAAGTCTTTTGCCATAAAAGACTTGGGACCAGCAAAACAAATTCTTGGCATAATGATTATCATAAATAGAGGCATCAAGAAATTATGGTTGTTATAAAAGAAGTATATAGAGAAAGTACTTCAAAGGTTCAACATGTACAATGCTAAAATGATTAGTTGTCCTCTTGCTAATCACTTTAGATTGACTTCTCAACAAAGCACTACCATTGATAAGGAGAAGGAAGAGATGGATAGAGTTCCATATGCTTCAGCAGTGGGTAGTTTGATGTATATCATGGTGTGTACGCGTTCAAATATTGCATACTCGGTTGGAGTCATGAGTTGGTTCCTTTCAAATCCTAGCAAAAAATATTAGGCCGCAGTGAAATGGATTTTTAGGTATCTTCATGGTAGATCCAAAGTTTGCTTATACTTTGGAGATGACAAACCTGTGTTAGTTAGATACACAAATGCAGACATGATAGATGATGTTGATCTGAGTAGGTCAACCTCAGGGTACTTAATTACATTTACAGGGAGATGTGTCATGGCAGACAAAATTACAAAAATGTATTGCTCTGTCTACCACTGAAGTAGAGTTTATTATAGCAACTAAAGCTTTTAAAGAGTTGTTATGTATGAAAAAGTTTCTAAATGAACTTGGTTTTTAGTAGGAAATATACGAGTTATTTTGTGATAGAAAGAGTGCTATCCACCTTGATAAGAATTCCTTCTTTCATTCAAGGTCAAAGCATATTGATGTGAGATATGCCAAAGCTTAAAAAGATTCACACATATGAAAATGGATTAGATATGTTGACAAAGATTCTATCAAGAGATAAATTTGAATTCTATCTATTGGTTACCGGAATGGTGATGCTAGGGGGAGAATTGTTATGTGGGTCTCTCCCACATGAAGGGTGTTGCGTTCAAAACCCACAAGCGCACGCATCGTGATTACAGTATAAAGAGCTATCGTTCCCACAAAGATTGTATATTGAGTACTATTATTTTTACTTATATTCTTAGTTAGTAAATTAAATAAAAGTGAATTTATAATCAAAATAAAAAAAACAATCTAAATTAAATCAAAATTAAATGATAAAAAGCTTAGAGCCTAGGTTTAGTTTCACTATTCCAAGATGATCATGAACATGTTTGACAATCAAAAATAATGATTTCAGTTAAGGGTAATTGTTTAAAAATACCTAAAGACTCTTCAAGTTCAATTAAGCATGCAAAGATTAAAGTTTAACCTACTCTTGTGGTTAAGAAGTTAATAAAAAATCATTAAGTTCTTTAATAATTTATTTACCGCCATAGACCTTGCCTATTGACATGGTTCCCCGAAGAGCTTGCCTACTCTCGTGGTCAAGTGGTGTAAGTCCTATGAGTCTTAAACTAATAAATTTTCCTAACTCTCATTGGTAAATTTACCCATAAACATGAAAATAAGCTGGCCATGAATGAAAGTATACATTAAGTGCAACTCATAGAATTAATTGAAAATCAAATTAATAAAACTTTGTGCTCAATCACTTCACGAAATAATTACTCCTAACCTAAACTTTAAAAGGAGTTTAGCTACGCATAATTATGGCAACAATCACAAATATAATTAAAAGAATAAAAGATGATGAAGAAGAAAATATGAATAAATCTCTTGAATCTCGCGACTCCTCTTTGATCTTCGGCTTCAAGGGTTGCTCCTCGAATGCAGAATAATATCCCTAGATACTTCTTCAGACCCCTTTATATAGGAAAACTTGATAGGAGATCTGACTGCCTTTGAATTCCCATTCCTTTTTGCTTAGGAAAATCCTTTAATTTGACATGGTTTAGACACAGCCTTGACATGGCCATGTCACATCTTATTTCTTTCCGCCACGGCCTCAACACAGCCATGCTTCACTTGGAGTCAAGTTTCTGGTAGGTTGCAAGGCTTGCAATATGGCCGTGTCATGGCTATGTTGAGTGTTTCCTAATTCTTCAATTTGGACAGAAAGATGCATGACTTGAAAAATGACTGTGTTGCCCCGTGTGGCATGATACTCGTAGTCCAGTAGAGGACATGGTCTCAGCACGCCCATGTCACTCAAATCCATAACTTTTTGGAATTCCTTTTTAAGCTTTCCTACAAAAAGGGAAACACTAATAAGTACTTAAAATAAAACTTCTAATTTGACTAAAATTAAATAAAAAATAAAAAATTCTTAAATGAAACTCTTAACTGAAAATATTTTTTAATTAACCTAAAATTTATCCGATTAACATTATTTATTAATTCCAAAGTCATTAAAATTCAACTAAAAAATATGTAAATATTACACACATCAAATTACCCTACACTAAAGCTTTGTTTGTCTTCATGCAAAAATTAAATTTGAAATTTAAAGACTACCTTAACTACAACCAAAGACTCATAGTTTCTAAGACATGCAAACCGATAACACCGAGACTGAAAATTATTGTAACACCCTATACACTTAGTATTAATACACATCATGATATCTCATAAAATATTATTAATCATCCTTTTATTACATGTAATTATTATACACACGATTATACTTATTCGTACACGCATACAAATATTTTACATTAACTAATGGACATATGTATGCTACAAGGAGAGAGAGAGAGTTTGGATTCGGCCGACAACCTATGCTCCATGCTTTAACTACCATGCTATATGCTTCAAAATAGTCACACTTCAAGCTTCTCTATCTGGAAAAATAATTGCGATTTGGTGAGTCGCGACTCAATAAATATAAACATAAATTAAATTCTAAAGGCTAAAACAAATATTTCAACATCTCATAAAATAAATACAAAATTCAAATATTACATATGCATATGCTTTTGTTCCTTTTATTTGTTGTGACCTTGCAAGACAATACTGCATCCGGGTTCAAGTGAAACAAACCACAAGTGACAATTGATT
>CATIWM010261770.1:0-14031 GCA_949671775.1 Mallotus repandus
AGATAGATTATTAAGGTCGGCCTAATAACCTTGCTCTGGTGTTGCTCTCATTTTAGTGGTCATAATATTGTATATTTTAAGTTTAAAACTTTTGTGGACATGTTATTATATATTGTATATTAAATTATTTTTAATTTAATCTTTACTGTTATTTTTAATGTAAATTTGACTTATGACTATATAAATACTTATACTTAAACAAAATGAGAAGTATTAAGTTTATTAAATTTTATTAAGGATTATTTGAAAAGTGTAAAAGAGTAAGCTTTAGTATCCATTTCGAACTATGTGAGACGAGATGAGATACTAACCGTCCACCTCGGGCTATGTGAAACGGGGTGTGACAGGTTCGGTCTTTGAAATCCTCTTTTTACAACTTATCGGTTTCAGCCTTTTTGTAACCGAACCAAACCGACCAATGCTCACCCCTACTTATATATATACTAGTTTTTTTTTACTTACGTGCAATGCACAGGTTAAAATACTTATTGAATATATAATTTATTTTAATTTGATATTATAAAATATATAAATTATTATAATATAAATAGAAAAAATATTAATACTAAATAATATGCATTAGTAATAATAATTATATGGATATATATTACATTAATTTTAAGAGTTATAAGAAATGAATACTAATATAAAAATAATTATTTAAAAATTTTCACGTATTTCTAATAGTAATAGTATTAAACATTATGTATGAAAACATTAAACATACAATACAAATATAGAATAATATAAAAATTAAATTTGTATTTGGTAGAGTAATATTATTTTATCTATAATAGAATTGAAGTAAACTAATACATTTATAACAAATTTTATTTGTTCTAAAATACATTTAAATTTACATTTAAATATTTAGCTTATATAAAATTTAAAAAATTAACCAAATAAAAATTTTCTTTTTTGACACTATACAAAGAATAATTTTTTTTCTAATTGATTAAAAATTATTGCTAAAAAATAATTATATTTTTTCAGTTACTTACATGTAAAGTGTATATCTATACTATATATAAATCTTGTGAAATAAGTCATTTCTTATCAACGCATAAAATTTTTTATTTTTTTATAATTTTATAATTTAATTAAGTTTATATATATTAGAAATTGGGTATAATTATGTAAGTTAATAATAAAAATAATATATATGCAAAATGTAGTGCATTAATAAATATGAATTTTCGTAAAATAATTATATATGAATGTTATAATAATTTAATAATTTATGTATTTATTTAAATTTGATGATAAGTGTAATAAAAATTATTTTTCTTTAAATCCATCAAATTTTAAAATATTAAAATTTAAATTTTAACTACAAATTAAAACTATATTCATCAATTTCAAATTTTTCAAAACTAATTTAAACTGTTTTTATCAGTATATAAAAATATATGTGTTTTTTTTTTCATCAAAAAATATTTTCTCTCTATTCATACTTTTATATATAGTATAGATTTTAAATACAAATTAAAACTATCTTCATCAATTTCAAAGTTTTTCAAAATTAAATCATTACTATTTTTGTCAATATATAAAAAATGTATGTCTTTTTTTATCCAAAAATGTTTTTTCTCTGTTTATACTTTTATATATAGTGCAAATATGTATTATCATTTTTATTTTTGATGATCAATGTTTATTTAAACAAAAATATTCTAAGAATACGTGTGGTGATTCATAGTGTAGAATATATGTGATTAATTCTTAATTGCCAAAAGGATTAAGGTGGAGATAAATTTTTCGCATAAATTGTCAAAAAATGAAACAAGAATTAATTTTCTAAGACAAGACATGCATTTTATTTTGGTTCCAAGAGCCAAAATTATGACAAGACTAAAGAGTTGCTTTTGTAAACTAAAGGTTATGCATGCTTTTAAGCAAATCACTATTTTGGCACTTTTGCTAAAATGAACTTAAAATTGCAAAATTATCAAAACAAAGACTATTGGCAGCCTTGGTTTCTTTTGAAACAACAAACATGAATTACAAAGCTAGTTTAACAGGGTACCCAAATTTTTTTCATTCGGATAAAAAAATAAAAATAGTTCATGGAATCAAACTTAAATAGGTCTAGCATTTTGTACTATGACAAAAAAAAAGTTCAAGCAAGATCATGGATATCTACTCCATTAAACATTGACAATACAAGAGCACTCAAAGCCTTTGTACTTTGTAGGTACTATAAATTTTATCAAATAACCATGAGAGAATTTTGTTTTTGATAAACCAAACATGCACTTTTCTTTCAACATCATCAAGCCAAAGTTTCCAAATTCCAATAATCTAAAAATTAATGCCCACAAGAACAAATTCATTCCAAATTGAGTAAAGAAAAATCAAAATTACCTTGTTTAGTTTTCCTATAATAAGCTTTGAGCTGAGATTGTTGAGAATTACTTTGGAAAATTAAAGTGAAATGGCTTAAATATGTTGCAAAGGTTGCAAATTTAAAGTTAGGAGAGTGTAAAGCTACTCTGGCTGAGGGAGAAATAACCTTAAAGGCTATTTGTTCGTGCAAAGTCGTTGCCTACAATGACAGCCTCGTGTCGCCTGTGATGGTCAAGAGGCAAAAGTGCAGCCTTGGTATTGTGTGATGATGCAACAGGTGTGGCGGCTTACGATGAGGCAGCTATGGCTGGTGAAGTCATAATAATGACAATAATTGGTGGAGATGCAGTAAAGGCAACTCTGGTGGAAGCAAGAAGATAAATATGATGGTAAAGATAAAGAAGAGGAAGATGTGAGGTGATATGTAAAAAAAAATTATTACCATACCTTATGATGGGGTTTTGATATCTTGAAAAATTGATATGAGTATTGTGATTTATGCTTTGGGTGATAAAAAATTGATTGAAAATTTAAGGGTGAAGGGATATTTTAAGAGCTTGTGAGCTTTTAGTGTTCAAACAAAAAGTTGTAGAAATTTTTTTTTTACCTTGAGCTCTTGAACACTTCAAAAAATGATATGGGTCTTCTGATATCTAGAGGATTAAAGCTATGGGTAAAGTCAATTTCATGAATAATTGAAATTTAAAAGAAGAATTTATGGACAATTTAAAAGAGAAAGGATGACTATTTTCAAGGAGAAAATAATATAAATTGTTGATTTCTTTACAAATTGGAGAAATTAACCTGGGTGTTGTGATATTTAAGGAAGTTAAGGAATGGGTAAAGTGAATGTGTGAAAGAATTTAAAATTGGAGGATGAATTTATTGAGAATTTGAAAGAGAAAGAGAGGAATTTTTTAGTGTAGAGAATGAGTTTTTTGTTAATGCAATTTTTGGTGAATCGAGTTTGGTTTGAATTTGAGCGTGCCAGAGGAGATAATCCTCAATAAAAATTTTCGACTTCTATCAAATAAAATGGGTTCTCAAACATCTTTACCCCAATTTTCTTGAATTTCAACAAAGACTTTGTAAATTTAAACAATTATTGAGAAAAAGAAATTTGTTGAATGATGAAAAGAGAAAATTTGTACTAACCAAATTGACTACAAGTTTAAGTAATAAAATGGCTTAAAGAAAAACATAGTGTTAACAATTATTGGTTTATGATAATTATTGATAATGATTGTATGATTGATTGTGTGGTTGATTGTGTGTGATGATTATATGTTATGATTGTGTGTTTCTGACTTTTATAAACACTATTGCTTATAGGCTACTTCTCTAAAAAATTCCAGAGAATTCCACTTCGTCAATGCATCACAATTCCTTAGGCTCATGAGCTTGTAACGGAGATTTTAAATTTTTCTTCTTCATTAATGCACCAGATAATTCTAGAAGCTTCAAGTGTCTTCCTTCCCCAATAGATTTTTATGAGCTGGGTTTTTTATTTATAGACTTGTGAGTTGTTAGCCTTTAAATTCAAAAAACTTTATTTTGGGCACAAACAATGCTCTCGCATATAATTAGTTTGGGTCAAGCCCAAGCTAATTATATGGATATAAGTCCACAAAACAAGCTCTTTTTTATTTCCATCTCTCTTTTTTTTTTCAAAAAAAAAATTCTCTACAGCAAAAATTCATCTATTTTCTCTTTCAAATTACCAATAAATTCCTCTTCTAAATTTTAAATCCTTCACAAATCTACTTTATCCATAGCCTTGTCTTTCAAAAATTAAAACACTCAAGTTAATTTCTTCAATTTGCCAAAAAATTAACCACTCATGTCATCTTATTCCTCAAAGTAGCCCTTCTCTACACTTTTTCAAGCTCTTTTTCAAATTGCCCATAAATTTCAGTATTAAAATTCAATTTTTCACAAAATTGACTTTACCCCATAGCTTCAATTCTTCATATATCACAAGGCCCATATCAATTTCTCTCATTTTTAGAAGATTTCAAAAGCTCAAGGTAAAAAATAAAAAAAAATCTCTACAACTATTTTTTTTTTTTTGTAACATCAAAAGCTCACAAGTTCTCAAAATCTTCTTCTACTCTCAAATTTCAATCAATTTTTGATTACCCAAAGCATAAATCACAATACCCATGTCAATTTTTCTTCAATTTCTTCTAAATCCCATAAGGCAAGGCAATAATTTTTTTTAGATCATCTTACCTCTTCTTTCTTTCTATTCATCCGCACCATCATGATCGTCTTCTTGCTCTCATCGGAATTGACTCTACCTTGTCACTAATCCAACTTGTGCCGCCACACCTTCACGCAAAGCCGTCATTCCGTCGCCAGTAAATTTGTGTAACGTGGTCAAGCAAACAATGTGGCTTTGTGAATACACCAGTAAGCAAATAGCCTCATCCTTGCCTGGAACCTAGCCAACAGCCCTCGCTTCGCCATTGCAAGTCGCTGCACCCCCATGCACAGTAGCTCAATCTTCATCTTCTATCAAAGTTGCTCCTCTCATCGGATTTGCAACCTTTACAACTTGTTGAAGCCATTCCATATCAAGTCCTTAATGTAATCTTCAAAAATTTTATCTTAACATTTATTTTAGGAGAACCAAATGAGATAATTTTTTATTTTCCTTGCTCAATTTTGAATGGGTTTGTTCTTTTGAACATCAATTTTGAGATTATTGTTTACTTGCCTTTTGATACTTGTAGTATCAAATTTGTGTGATTTGTTATTTATGTGGCTTGAACTTGCTGTATTATGTGATATTTTTTAAGGTGAAATTTTGCATTTTTTGTTCTTGGGAAGATGCAATTTTGCTTGAAGATGCTTGTGATTGATGACTAAATTTTAGTTTAGCCGAAAAAATTAAATGTGGAGGTTTTAATTGGCTTTCATTGTTGATTGGTACCTTCTTACTTGGTAATTTTGATGCTCTATATTAATTTAGTATTCTATTTAGCCGAAAAATTTAATAAATCATTTAAATGTAATACATTTCAGCTATTTCACCAAGCTCACTTTATGATTCATGTTTGGTCTTTCAAAAGAAACTAACGCTCTAATAGCCTTTTGTTTGATGATTTTGTGAATTAAATTTATTTTGATAAAACAACTTATTCCACCGATTTTGTACATATCATTAACTTTTGGCTTAATAAACCAAAAGTAAATTCTTTGCCATAATTCAGCTTTTAAAACCGAAACAATATGCAAACCTTAATCTTTGAATAAAAGATCTTGCTAATTTTGTGCCTTGGATTTTGTCTAATATGCAAATAAGATGCCAAAAAATCTTTGTTGCGATTTCTTTGATTCCCTGTATAGAGTTTAGTGATGGTGACTATCTTAGGCTCCTCGCTTTTTACACAGAATTTTATTTGAATAAAATTGCTCTGATGCTTGCCAAAAATTCTGAATATTTTTTAGCAAAAAAATTTAGGGATAAGTACTAAAAAATACCTTGTGGTTAGACGCATTTTCACATAAAGACGTATGGCTTTTTTTGTAATATTTACAAGTATATGGTTTCGTTTTCTAACACTTGTATACCCTATTAACAAACATCGTCATTATTTTATAATAAAACTTTAATATAACACTCCCTCTCAATAATACAAATGTTTTACATGTGATTTACTATCAATATAACTATTTAGATACTTTTAAAAAAATTACAATTTTATTTTAAAAGGTATTTCTTTTTATTCACAATAAAATTAAAAATACATCTTATTTGTATTTATTATGAATTTATTTTAGTTAGTTAAATGCTATACTACTTAGCAAATAATTTTACTACTAAAAAATTTATATTATTTTAACATTACATCATATATTTTTAACATTATTACTATGTAGGGTATCAAAGTGCAAGTAGAATCAAACCACAAACCCTTAAATATTATGAAAAATATCATAGCCCTTTAAGTGAAAAAGCGCCTAACCACATGATATTTTATCGTACTTTTTCCAAAATTTTATGAGTTTGGATAGTTTTTAGACCACTTGAGTAATTTACTTGGACATATCAAAATTTTGAAATGTTGATTAATGCTTTTGGGACCCTTCTTTAAGTGAAAAAGCACCTAACCACATGGTATTTTGTTATACTTTTCCCAAAATTTTAAGAGTTTGGACAATTTTCGGACCACTTGAGTAATTTACTTGGACATATCAACATTTTGAAATGTTGATTAATAATTTTGGGACCTTTTTTTTTTTAACAAAACATGACCTTGCACACCTATTTTTAACAAACCAAAATAATTGTTATTATTTTTGGTTTTTCTAATGCTTTCAATTTTAGCATAGGTGTTTGACATGATATTTCATCATAAATTTTCCAAGGCCTTAAGGCCTTTAAAAAATTGATTAATCACCCAAAATAAATTTTCACTAGGTAAAATAACTTGTCCTTTCTTCAATCTTTTGCATATTGGTAAGCAATTGTGCTATTTCTTTAAAAATATGGCGTGTTTGGGTGTAAACTTTTCTTTTAAGCCGAAAGAAATCATTTACAAAATGATTCCCAATATGTTTGAATTTTTTAATTTTTACAATTTCAGCCATTTGATGTTCTTCACCAATTTTCTTGAAAATTTGCCTACAAAATTGGGTTCACTTGAATGATCTTGTTGACCTAGCCGAAATTTAGAATAAATTTCAATTTTTCTCATGTTAAAAACTCTAGTTTACAGAGTCTTTTCCTTCAAATGCATGTTTCACCTTTGTAACTTGAATTCCCTAAGTGAAAATCAAACTCTTTTGTTGATTATGATGTCAAATATCTTGTTTAGGCCTCTCTTGTAACCTGCATTCTTTTCTAAGGGAAGTTTGCAATTTTTGCCCTGGCAAAGTGAATTAAATCATCTTATTTTTCAATTTTGAGCATCACTTCACCATTTATTTTAGCAATATATTGTCAAAATTGTTCTAATCATATCCTTATGAAATTTTATCATTTATTTTAGCAAATTAAGTCGAATTATATGGTCATGTCTATCCATCATCTAATTTGTACTAACAAATTAATTCTAAAGTAGGCTTGGAACTTTCGTGAAATCTGTTTTACCCATTTTTGTCATATCACCTATGTATCTGTTTTAAAATTTTCAACTCTGGTGAGGCAAAATATCCTTGTTTTAGCCTCAGAGAGAAAAAAATTTTAAGCAAAGCATTTTAATTTCTTTTGGAAATGATATGTGGCTTAAAAAACCACAATTGTTCGGACATCCTTTGTCTCAACTTATGTTCCTCAAAATATTTTGCACATTTTTCTATATCTTCAATCAATGCTTGATTAAATATTTTTGGGTCATTATTACAAGGAAAATTTTCTATTTATTTATTTTAACAACAGATTGCTAAAAATGTTTGCTCTTATGATTATGTGGAACAATTTGCAACATAGACAATAAAATATATTTCTTAGGCAATTATCATATCTATAATTTTCTGGCCATGTTAAATGTTTGTGAATTTATTTTGGCCTAATTTTGTCTTGATGCTTTTCTTGCCTGAGAATTTGGAAATATATTCAAATTTATTTTCTTTGTCTTATGAGAGCATGTCATAACTTCTTTGTTTGTTATGTGCCATTTATTTTCTTTGAATTTTTACCATTTCTTTTATAAGTTGTGCTTCTTAGGGCTATCATGCTTTATTGAACTTATATCCTGGAGAAATTTGAATTTCATTGGGTCATTTGCATCTTTTCTTGAATTATTTCAATAGCCCCTTGTTCTCTATTTGCAGCAATAATGAATCCACTTGCTTTTGGGGTTCCTAGACTTTCTTCTTTAATAAACAAGTTGCAGTTAGACAAGATTGAGATAAAAATACTATAACTTTTGCGTTAAATTCACTCTTTAACCATGAATTCCACAACTTTACTTTTTTTTTAAGAATTGAAGATTGAAATCCCAAGGAATTTTTGGTATTCACTGAACACTCCATATATGCAGCACAACCATACATAACTCATAAAACAAAAATGCCCTATTTTTAGCTGTTATGTCATTGAATTTTCATCAACACATCACCCTTCATGTCACTTTATTCACATACTAAAGAAACACACCAAAAAAATAATAGTAAATAGAAACACACTAAAATTTGCAAAATTCAAACTTTATTTATTCATAAAAGTAGCTATCAAGTTAACTCTCAAAACCCAAAAAAAAAATATTGTCATTAAGTGGCAAATTCCTGGCCAAAGGCCAGTAACTTATTTTATTTATTTAACTTTCATTTTTTCATATGGTGGAAAATATTTTTCCTTAAACTCTAATTCAAAATAATCCCTCCCTAAATTCAATAGTGCAGTTGCAGCCAATATAGAAAAGGCATTGAGGGACTTTTTGTCATCAACAATAATTTCAATTGGTAAAATCAATATTGCATTAGCTATCATGATGAGCCTTAATGTATAAAGGCTTTATGTTTTTTTTCATCTCCAGAGATGGCTTTTCAAAACTTATCCTTTTAGTTTGATTCGGCCCAGTGGCCTGAATTATTATGTCAGTAACGTGATTCTTCATGTCACTCAAGGTTGTTGCCCTCCGAGTGTTCAGAATGATATCTTTTTTAAACTTCTTTTTATTTGAAATTAAACCCTCTGTAGCTTAGGGTTGATCTTAGACATAGTATTAAGTTGAACCTCTTATTCCTTATGCCTTATTTTAATTGCTTTTTGTCTCTGCAATCTTCTTTTCTATGTGCGAGATAAAGGCTAAGGAAACTTTTTTGCACTGCCCTACGCCACAACTTGTTTGGTGGAATAAGTGGTGGCACCATAAATTCATTATTGAATTTTGTTGCATGTCTTTCATCCTTCCCTAGCCTGAATTTATGGTTATTTTTTAAGGAATTTGGAGCAGTTGGCCTTTTGCCTGGTGCTAAATATTTCTTATGAGGAACTGGCCCCAATAGCTTTTAAACCTATTCGGATTCATGTTGGAAGGCTAAACCACCTCCTCTTTCTCTATTTTCATTTTCAAATCCACCAATGTTCTTGGATCCATATTGACAGAATTGGTTGATGCCATCGAGAAAAGTGGATTTTATGCATTCAAGTCTACTCCCACCCTTGGGGGTTAAGAAGAATGCAAATGGGCTTGATGCATCAGCATTTGACCCTGAGGAACCAATGTTTGGCCTTCAGAAATTAATTGTTCCGCAGGTGAAATGTTACCCCATGTGCTTTGCTTTGGTCCTTAGGAAATTAGTTCTTGCCCTTAGGGAATTGGTGTCTAACCTTGAGGAATTGCTACTTGATCATCAGAATTCTAGACTTGGCATTCGAAGATTGTTGTTTGACTTTGGAATTATTATTTGTTCCTCATGAGAAATATAGCCCCTCAGGCCTTTTTTTTTTTTATGAACAACCTCTTAGTCATGAATTCTAGATTGTGGACTTGGATTTGACCTGTTGCCATCATCATGAATTTGGACTCCCTTAGAATTTGGTTTAACAACATATGAATGTTTAGATTCCTTCTGATGTTGAATCACCACTTTAGGTGTAGAATTCTAACTTTCCAGTCTGGAAAGCTTTTCATTCATTCTAGCAAATGAACTATTCATCTCTTACAAATTGCATAGCATTGTTGATTTGTTGCATAGAGTCTTTGAAAGAATACTTTATCTGCAATATTGAGTCATACATCTGCTTCATTTCTTCTGTGAACATATTTCGAGCACTAATGCCATCATTAGTAGTGGTACCAATGATATTCAAATTTTGGCATGAATAGCCAAAAGGTGCCTCGGTCCAAGAGCAATCCTAAGGCACCAAACCTTCATTAATTTGTTTCCATAGACCACTCTTTTTACAAGTGAATTACTTCAAAATTTTCTTTTTCACTTTGTAATCTTGCTATCTTGTTGACACGGGTTCCATTGAGCGTGCCCAAAAATTGTTGGTGCAATTTCTGGTGAACCAAGTTTGGTTTGAATTTGAGCGCGCCAAAGGAGATAACTAACTCTCAATAAAATTTTCTGACTTCAATCAAATGAAAAGGGTTCTCAAGCGCCCTTTACCACAATTTGCTTAAATTTCACCAAAAACTTTGTAAATTTAAATGATTATTGAGAAATTTAAATGTTTAAGTACTGAAATAGCTAAAAGATAAACATAGTGTTGACAATAATTGCTTGATGATAATTATTGATAATAATTATATGATTGGTTGTGTGGTTGATCGTGTGTTATGATTGTGTGTTCTTAGCTTTTATAAATATTGTTGCTTGCAGACTACTATTCTAAGAAATTCCCGAGAATTCTACTTCATCAATACATCACAATTCCTACGGCTCCTAAGCTTGTAACGAAGATTTTAGATTTTTTTTTTCTTCATCAATGCACCAGATAATTCTAGAAGGTTTAAATGTCTTCCTTTCCCAATATATTATTATGAGCTGAGTTTTTTATTTAAAGGCTTGTGAGCTATTGGGCTTTAAATTCAAAAAAAAATATTTTGGATGCAAACAAGTATAGATCCTAAATATAAACTAAAACTGTCTTCATTAATTTTAAAATTTTTTAAAATTAAATTAATTCTATTTTTTGCAGTACATAAAAAATATGTCTTTTTTGTCCAAAATGTTTCTTCTTTTTTTGACCGAAATAACATTTGATCTTTCATTCAACATGAACATGAGAAGATAATTTTATGAAAATATGTATTATCATTTTTGTTTTTGATGATCAATGTTTAATTAAACGAAAATATTCTAAGAATAAGTGTGGTGATTCACAGTGTAGAATAGACGTGATCAATTCTTAATTGATGTTTCTTAAAAATAAAAATAAAAACTAGTACATAAATTGACATGATTTGTACTACATAAGAAGATATCATTTTGTGGCCACAAATTCTTGTACTGGTGACTCAAAATTTGACAGAAGAATAGGGTGGGCCTCTCATTGACGTTACAATGGAGGATGTTCTTGCCATTTTGGGCTTTTATTAATATCAGGTCCACCATGAAATAGACCTTTGTTTCAATCTATCATTTTGCAAACGAAGACAAAATGAACAAAGATTTATTACATTGAATGTGATTTTTTTTTAATTTTTTATATATTTTTTTTCATTTTGCCTACACTATATCCAAAACAAAATGAAAAGTTAAGGTATTTATGGATTCAGGATTCAATCTTTGTTTTCTTTGTTTAGTTTTTTTTTTTTTTTTTGAAAAAAAATTCAAAAACATAAAGGTATAGATTTGTTATTTTCTTTTTTTACGTAGTGAAAGAGGGGTAAAGATTGTCTCTTAATCTATTGGTGCCTTAACAAGAGTTAAACTACTTGACTATTTAACCTCCGCAATTCATTATTTACTTGTTGATTAATCTATACTATATTTATTCTTAAAACTTACTCCTTGAGATTTAACATAATTAACATTTACCTCTCTTAATTTTTATTCCATTAACTTTTAAAAAATTTTGTCAGAGTTAGACCATTTTATTTAGTTAAGTACTATTTTTATGAACCAAAAATATAATTCATTTTTTATGAACATATTATTAGTAAGTGAATATATGTATTTAATGTTATTGTTTGAAAGCGCATTTTTTATGAACCATATAAAGGACTAAAATATTGTTAATATTTTACAATTGATTATAGGTTTTTACTATTTAAAATGGCATTTTAGTCTTTTATATAGGGAAAAGTTGTACAATTGGTGTCTGAACTTTTTAAAATTTGCTATTTTAGTGTTTGGACTTTTTTTAAAAAAATTTTGAGTGTCTGAACTCATAAAATGTGTATCAAAGAGGTGCTTCTGACCAGCACATGGTGGCCTGATTGGTGAGTCAGTGACGGTGGGACCCACAGTTATCTTTCTCAGCTGCCACATCAAGTGCCATGTATGCAAGACAGTATATTTGACCAAAATAACCCCAAATGTCTCCTCTTTAAAAGTCTTCTTCTCTCCTTACATGAACTATTCTCTTCCTCGTCTCTTCTATTCAGCGTGAAAATAGAAATTGCTAAAGGAATAAAGGAGCTGAGACAAAGACCTCGAACAAGAATGGAAGCTGAAAGGAGATGCCCATGTGGTGAGCGACGCATGATTAGGATGTCTTGGACACAAAAAAATCCTAGTAGAATTGGTCATGCGAGAAAGCTTCATGCAATAGGACATTTGAATGGGTTAATTCTCCATTATGTGATCGATCAAGAAGGATCATCTCTGAGAGTCTTCTAAAAAGCAAGTCGAGGTTGGAGACACAATTGAAGAGGAGCAAAGCGAGAGAAAATTTGTTATGGCTGTTAGTAATTGTGTTAGTTGTATCACATTGCTGTATATAGGTAACAAATGGAATGTGGTTTTATTGGTTGTGGTAGTGGTTTCATTGAAAAAAAGTTGGGAATGTAGAAAATGAAAATAGGTGGGGCTTTCGTGTAGATTTAGATTTAGATTTAGTAGGTGGGGCCTTAGTTTAGATTTAGGTAACAAATGGTGATTTTTGTGGGCATTTGAAATTGCCTTTTAATGGAATGTGCTTTTTGCAGTAATGTATGCAATGTGTTCGATGAAATGAAAGCCCTTATTTTATGAAAACGTTGTGCATTTTACTTATTTCATTTTGTTCAATTGTTTTGGTTATTCAAAAATTGTAACTATGTTGATGAAAGTAAGCAGGGTTAATAAAGATAAGTAGGGCATGTATTTTAACGCCACTGTTTATCTTGAATGCACATACACATGCTCAATGTGTAATTGACCAATTGATTGAATGATGCCACAAATTTGAACTACAAAAACATTAGTGTGCAATATGCAATGACTATAGAATAGCTATGAGTTGAGAAAAGAAACTAATGCATTCAGATATAGTTCATCCTTAAAAGAAAAAATTTAAATATAAAAATTAGTGCATAGCAGAACAACAAACTTGTTCCAACAACAAACTTGTTCCTCCAACAACTCATACTTTACTTAATCACTGAAATGAGTTTTTCCATTTAAATGACAGTTGTTCTGTCATAATCCTAATCACTGGACAAAATACAATTAACCAAGTTCAAAATATTTTGTTTGACTTGGTTTCATAAATCCAAAGCACAAGACAACATATAATTAACCAAGTTCAAATAACAAAATACAATCATCCAAAATACAATCATTAAGTGGTGTGGCTAAATGTTCTTGGATTTTTTTTCCCTTTCTTTTATACATACCATCAACATCATTGTTGTTGTCTCTTGTTGCCTGCACTTTCCTTTTTCCTGTTGTTAATATGATCTTCTTATTCTTGTTTGCCTACACAAAATGAATACAACACATATTAGCCATCTCATTTATCAGATTTGGCAAATATATATAAAAAAAAGGAATAGAACAATATATCACCTAAAGCTTATTAGATGTGATGAAGTGTTTGCCATTTTTCTTAAAACCTTGTTACTTCTCTGTAATGAAGGCAGGTTCAGATTCATTTCCTAATCTGACCTACAACTATGCTCAATGATTCTGCATCCTAGTGTTCTCAGCCACAAAAGTAATCCATTAATTAATTATGCACTTAGATAACAATCTACAATGACAAAAAGTTTAAATTTCTCACATTAAGGATGACTGTTGATGATCTAAAATCTGTATGAAGCCCATAACCTGTTGGTTGGTTCTTATACATCAAACCAC
>CATIWM010261777.1:0-53524 GCA_949671775.1 Mallotus repandus
ATAATAATATTTTTAATCAAATATCAAG
The DNA here is from genome assembly GCA_949671775.1 of Mallotus repandus. NCBI lineage: Eukaryota > Viridiplantae > Streptophyta > Magnoliopsida > Malpighiales > Euphorbiaceae > Mallotus > Mallotus repandus. Next base: position 29 of record CATIWM010261777.1, read on the forward strand.
GAAAAGTTCAAATTAATTCTCCTTCTATGCTAAAGCTCAATTTAGTCCCTAAGGTTACTCATGTAAACAAGTCAACTAGATTCAATTCATGTAAAATACACATAGTCAAATGGAATGGTTTAAAATGCATATGTTCACATAATATTAATTATGGATGAAAATAGGGATGTTACAATGTAATTTGCTGCTGTCTCTATCAAAGAGGCGATGTCCCTTCAAAGAGACGTTGCCCCTTCGTGTATAGTCGCCTCTTGGTATAGAAACGACACCTCTTTGAAGAGGCGTTGCTACACCAACAGAGCTTTGCTCAAGTTGGCTTTGATTCTTTATGCTTATTTTGTGTACTTGGTGTCTCTTATGCACTTATTTCATGTTGTATTCCAATCTTGCATGCAATTACCATCATATTTGATCTAATCAACTATTTATGTACTTATTTTCATATTATTTTTCATTTCCTATAAAACTAACAAGACGACTTTCTCTTGTAGGATCTTTCATATTTATGTGGGAGAGATTAACCTTTTGAATTTTGCAGGAATTTTAGGATGATTCTTAATCATCCAAGTGTTGATCCCCTAATTTGCTTAAATTTATTTATTCTACTTTATATTTTATTGCTATTTTAATTGTGTAACGGGTTGTAATCCTTAATCCCTTCCCCATTTCTTTGAATGTATTCTTTGTAAATTATTATTTGTGGCGGATATCGGGTTTATCAGTATGAAAATAGACTAATGTGCAAACTCAGATTAAAAGTGTAAGATTTGGCAATTAATTGAAAATAATTATATTTCGCATGTTAATAGGGGAATAATTTAATAATTAAAGGTAATAAAATACAAAACACACACTGAGGCCAACTGCAAGGTTGGGTGGGTATTCTAAAAGCCCATACCTAGTTTCTGAACCCTTTCTCTGAGGACAGCTTCTGGAAACCTCCGTGGAATCCAGTTGCTGTACAGTGTGTCCCGGGTCTCATCCAGGTGGCGACTCCATCTACAATTTGGGCTTCAAGCCTATTTTGTATTTCCTAGTGGGCCCTGAGCTCACACAGTACCGTGGTCTCCAAACACTTGGGCGCGCGCTGAACCCCGCCGCCTACAAATGCATTCAATTTTAACAAAATGGTTGGAATTTTTCAAATGAATTCTACAAATTTTAAGTTTATAATTCTAAAATGACTAAAATACCTCTCATCATTTCTATTTTGAAAGATATATTTCTATCTAAAGGGGTATTTTTTTGACCAAAATTAAAAATTAACTTGCGTTTTATATTTATATCAAACACAGTATAATAAAATATGGAATTCGTTTGAAATGATTTCTATAAACTATTCATTTGAATCAAATACACTTTATTAATAAAAATTCTTTTGGAAATAAATTCCATTTGGAAATGAAATGAATTTTGAGTGGAATTGAACCAAATATAATGTCAGAGTGTATTTGATATTAATAAATTCCATAAAATTATGTAGAATTCATTTGCAATTCTAAATGATGTGTGTTTAGTTTAAATGAACATGTTGCAGAATTCATTTGCAATTCCATATTCTTAAATTTGTGGAATTGATAATAACTACGTCAAATTCTAACAAAATGGATGAAATTTTCAAATGAATTTCACAACTTTTAAGTATATACTTTTAAATGAATAAAATGCCCCTCATTTTTATTTTCAAAAAAATCTTTATATTTGAAAGGGTATTTTTTGACTAGGCATTTTTATTTTCAAAAAAATCTTTATATTTGAAAGGGTATTTTTTGACTAAAATAAAAAATTAATTTTAATTGTAAAGCTATACAAAATTAACACAATATATAATTCATTTGACATGAATTTCACAAACCAATTTGAACCAAACATACTTTATTAATAAAAATTCATTTGGAAATCAATTCTATTTGAAATTCATTTGGAAATGAAAGAAATTCTTTTGTGGAATTGAATCAAACATAATATCAGAGTTAATTGCGAATTGAATTTATTTGTTTAAAATGTTTATTATAAAAAAATTGAGTTCAAAAATTGAATTTATTTTTTTAGGTGCTCATTATGTTAGCACAACTCTGCAAGTGTATAGATTATGACAAGTAATACAATGATGAGCGATTACCATTCCCACGAGAAAAAATATTAATTACCAACTGTAAATTGATCTTTCTTGACTAGAAAAATCAAATTAAATTGCAAGAAGTAAATTAAACAAATTAAAATAAACTGTCTGCTCTAATTAACCTAAATTTAATAAATAAAATGAACTAAAATTTGAATTTATTTCACTAGTTACTACTTAAATTACGGAATTAAATTTAACTAGTTTATTGATCACAGTCAAAATTAAATTATTCTATATTATCTAAAATCTCTTTCGAAATCATTCAAGCATACTAATTGGAAACCCTTTTCCTGATGTCAAGCATTTGAAACTTCAATGGCAATCCGCAAGTGCATTTCCCATGATAATTGGAAATCCTTTTCCTGTTCATGCAAATATCGATAAAGAGTTCCGTTAGGGATGAATTCATAGACAAGCAACGGAACCTCTGTCTCCAAGCAGCACCCAAGAAGCTGTACCACATTCATGTGGTTGATTTTAGAACTGATTACATATGTTGATTGCATTAAGTATATGTGATACCTGTAAGGCTGTTTCCACCTAAAGATAAATGAAACAGTGAGGTACAGTCAAATAGACTTCTTGGAATGGTTCCTGCAAGCCAATGCGTATGCATTATATAAGTATTAATTGCTAAATTCTATTTTTCCAAAAAGTAAAGTATTCTTTTTCGGGATAATTATGTATAAATATTTCGTAAATTTATTGTTTTATTATCATGAGTTTGTGATTTTTTTAATGATACTTTAGTACTTTATGAATTTAACTTTTTATTTTTATGAGACATGTAATTTAGAAACATATTATACTAGTTGATAGAAAAAAAAAAAGTTTGTAGATAGTAGTTTTAAATGGTAATAAAATTAAGAAAAAGGAAAAAAAAAAGAAATTGAAATTTTTTTTTATCATTTTTTATTTTAATTAATAAGTAATGTTTGTAAATTATATTTTTTTTTTATATACATATTTTAAGTTCATCCTTTAGTTATTTATAAAATTGATTTCCTCAAATATGAGGAAGAAAATTATGTTTTTTAGATCTATTTTATTCTAGATTTTCATGTCTATAAACTGAGAATTTGATCAAAACCATCATATCTATAAACTGATACTTTATCTTAGACCTCATGTCTCTAAACTGATGATTTACTTTAGACCTTCAAGTCTTTAAATTGATAATTTATTTTAGACCATCATGTCTCTAAATTAAATTATACCTAAGACCTTCATATCTATAAACTGATAATTTATTTTAGACCTTCATGTCTCTAAATTGAAATAATACGTGTGACCCTTGTGTGAAAACTTTATTGAAACTAGCAAGTCTTGAAACTTCAATATAATTATTGCGGATCAACAACTCCCTAAACTGCAAATATTGCTATTTAATGGCCTTGAGCCGCTTTACTTTAAGGAGGAATTTCCCTCATTAATTTGCATATTTATTTACCAAAATTTTACCTTAATTTAGATTTTTCTTTGCAAGTTGGGTTTGGTTGATCTCCACCAAACTCCAACTTGAGGGGATGTAGAATTGTGCAGAATTACAAGCTATGTCTACAACAGTTATTTTTTCTATGCAGAGCTAGACTTTGTTACACTGGTGTTTTGGGATGAAGTATAGCGCTTTGACGCTATGACATAGGGCCAAAGAAGATGGAATGGTCTTTCAATGTTATTTTTATTCTTTGTAAAGTATACTAAAACTTAATTTATAATGTTCTATTTGCTTAGTGAGCAAGCACAAACTTTTGTATAAATATTCTAATTTCTTTGTATATAAATTGGAGGTCAAAAGTATAGAGCTGAAATAATACAAATTACTTTTTTATTTTGATTTTTTTCATCAAGCTAAAAGCGTTTTGCGTCCCAATTGATTGCAAAATGTGGCTAAATACTTTTTTCCCAACCACGAAGTTTATCTACCATTCTACTTTATTCAAATGTGTAATTCATGTATATTGTATATGCATGTAGCCATCTTTCTAAGCTTTGCTGCTTTGACCTACTTTAGTAATGATTATAGACCCACATTATGAAAGGAAACAAATATGACAGTTATATTATTAAACCTTAATCATCAGGTTATGCTCGAAGCCAATGGTTCAGTGGGTGTTAACAAGTCAATCAGTACTTGAGCGTGAGAATGTTGAAATAGGGGAAGCATCAAAAGGGTTAGTTTTGATTTCCTCATTATTTTGTCTGATTCCCTCCAATTGTAGAAATACCTCCTTCATTGTTGGCCGTAGCTTGCCGTTCAGGTTCACACATCTTTTCGCAAGGTTAGCAACTATTAACACTTCTTCTTTATCACATTCCTCAACCATTCGAGGATCAATTATGTCAAAAAGCTTGCCCTCATCCATGGAAAGTACGAAATGTGCTGCTAAACCAATGCCTTCTTCTACCCTTGCTGAAGAAACCGGCTTTTGTCCCGTTAAGAGCTCAACGAGGACTACTCCGAAGCTGTAAACATCACTTTTTTCAGTAAATTTACTTGATTGAAAGTATTCTGGATCCACATATCCAAAGGTACCCTGTACATGAGTAGTCAAATGAGTTTGATCAATGGAAATAGATCTCGAAGTTCCGAAATCTGATACTTTTGTTCTGTATTTTTCATCTAACAGTATGTTGGTTGATTTGATATCTCGATGATAAATTGGTGTAGATGCTGCTGAATGCAAGTAGGAAACTGCACCTGAAACTTCAACAGCCATCCGCAAGCGCATTTCCCATGATAACTGGAAATCCTTCTGTTCATGTAGATACTGATAAAGGGTTCCATTAGGGATGAATTCATAGACAAGCAAGGGAACCTCTGTCTCCAAGCAGCACCCTAGAAGCTGTACCACATTTCTGTGATTGATTTGCGAAATAACGAACATCTCATTCATGAATTCTTTTAGTTTTGCTCCGTCTACTTTCTTGGATTTTTTAACAGCAACAATTCTTCCATCTACCAACATTCCTTTATAAACAGTGCCTTGGCCCCCATGACCAAGAATTCTATCAACATTGAAGTTATCAGTTGCCTTTTCCAGCTCCTTTAAACCAAATATTCTGGTCTTCATAACATCAGCTTCACTTGAACGAACTTGTCTCTCCAGCATCAAACCCCAATTTTGTTGGAAGAATTTCCTCCTACCCTTTATCTTTCTTCTTTTCTTAGTAAATTTATATAACCACCGTGTGCTAATTATAAGAAACAACAATCCTCCATAGGCCAAAATCATTGCTGTTTAACAAAATTTAGATGGGTCTTAATTTAAGATATTTATCATAAATAAAACAAATTTGGTGATAATCAACTGTATCTTTTAATAATACTAGACAATACTCGCGCATTGTGTTTGTAAAATAAAAAATAATAATATATTCTCTTATTCATACTTATTAGTAAAAAATATTTTATGAATTCATTTCATGTATATTTGCTTTTAATGTGGTGTAAGTATACGTAGTTATTTAAGAGAATTTTATCATATGTTTATGAATGAAAAGTGCTAAGCACTAATGAAAAATATTTATACATGTTCCAATCTCTCTCACAATTAAAGTAAAATATAAAAGTAAGTGCTGTGCGAAAACAAGTTCAATAAATATTTTGTTTGGATAAGTTATTTATAGTAGCTAATAGCTGTTAGCGGTTACAGATAGTAGATTACTGATAATTAAAAATAAATATTAAAATTTAAAATTGAAAATTTTATAAACATATTATATGTCAAAATTTTTACAAAAATAATACCAACTACGTTAAATATTAAATACAAGAAATTGAGCAATAATTGTGCATATAAATGAGTTTATTTTTTAATTTAATAAGATTAGTTATAAATTTAATTTTTGTTACCATAATTTTTTAGTTATAATAAGATTAGTTTTTAAAATTATTAGATTAGAATTAGAGTATATATATAGTGGTGTTTTAGTTGAAAAATAATACTAAATAATTATTATATTATTGTACTTTTAATTTTTTAAAAATAAAATTTTTAATGGTTTGAAAAAAAATATTTAAGTGATTTAAGGTAGAAAAATATGGAGTATATAAATATCTTTAGAATTTGAGTAGTATTGAGATATATATAATAGTATTTTAGTTAAAAATAATACTAAATAAATGTGGTAAATATTTTATTTTTAATAGAAAAATTAGGATTTTTAATAGTTTGACACATTAGCTTTTAAAGTGAATACTCAAATATAAAGATAGACACTTGTTAAATTTTTGGCTTAATAACTTTAGAACTCAACGTTTAATATATATATATATATATATATAGATTAATTGATAAATTTGAACTGTTTGATAAAGTTTTGTTAGTTGTTACTGTTGATATGTCAAATGACTATTACGAGTATAATTTATTTGCAAATATAATTTCATATCTTTTTTATAATATTTTTTAGTTATATAAATTATTTAAAAATAGTATATAGGAAAAAAAATATTTTATTTCCTTTGGTTTGTATATTATTGAAAATTATTAATAGAAATTATTTAAAAATAAATTTAAATATTTAAATATTACTGTGTATTTTTAAAAAAAATAATTATAGTATAAATATTATAATTTAAAATAATATTAATTTGATTATGAACTACAAAAAAAATAATTACATGTATTTAATTTAAATAAAATTATTTGTTATTAGTTATTTTTAATGAGCGGTAAAATAGTCTAAATAAAAAAATAAATATAAATCAACTATCAATAATAAGAAAAAACTTCAAAATAAAATTTATCAAATCCGTTTTAAATAAAAACAACTATTAGCCATTTATCTCAATCAAATAAACCAAACCACCCAAAAAAACTCATTTACACATATCTCAACCTCTATATATTAGCTATGGGTATTGGAGAGATGGAAATTTTGCATTTATAAATAATTTGTATATATAGGTGATTTAGCATAAAGGATAATCAGAGTAAAATATTGTAGAAGGAATGTGTAAAAGAAAAGTGTTCAACAAGTACCAAAAAAATTATATACACATATCTTTCTATTTTTTTTCTGAAAATATCTTCCTAATTTTGAATTAGTAATTTCTAGCGATTGCATAAAATTAGTTTGATAACAAATAAATTAAATTTAGAATTTGAAGGAGAAGTGTCAACAACTTTTATTTAAGGTAGTAGGGTATTTAACAAGTTGAATTTGGATATTTGTTATAGTACTAAATTGACCACCCACTAAATATAAATGATGATGAAGATAAGAGATAAAGTTTACAAATAATGAAATTGAAATAAAGATAATAAAATCAAAATAACAGTTTGAGAAGATAGATTGATTTTGAAAAAATAATTAAACGAAAAGATATTTTATCAATAAATTTTTAGAACTGTGGTTTAAAAATAAGTTATCATATCAAAATTTAGGTAATATGACATTCTTATTAACTAAAAAAAAAGTTATCACATATAAATTTGATACAATGTCATTGTCGCAATTTTGTTAACTTATAGTTTAGAATTGTTTCCCACGAATAGTTTAAGTGACAAAAAGTGTGGATATCCAGTTTGAGGAGAACAATGATTGAACCCCTCACCCCCTATCTTCTCCCCTTGTGGTGTTGGAAATTAATCACTTGATCTATGACCAAAACTTATAATTTAGAATTTACCTTTATTATATTTATACAGATAGATGTGTAGTTCATCCTATGAACTATATAATAGCAATAGTTACCGTCATTTTGGAGAAAATTGATCATTAAATCAGATCGTCTCTGTGGCAGTAATATTTTCTTCTATTTTCATTTTGAGCAAGCAAAACTTTTAAATACTGCCCACATTAATAATTGTCATAACCATTATCATGGGTAATTTAAGTTATCATACCTAAAATTCAAATCTAAAATTTGTCTCGCATATGTAGAAGCCCTTTGTATTTACACATTCTCTATGGCATAGTTGTAGCATAGACGAGTTCAATATTGTTTATGATGAAGATATTGTTAATCTTACATCTCAGGAGTCCAGTTGGGTACTTGATAATGGTGTTACCATTCATGCTACATCCCATTGAGAATTCTTCTCATTATACACACCTAGAGATTTTGGTGTTGTTAGAATGGAAAATGAAGGCCTGTCAAAAGTTGTTGCCAGAGGAGATATTTGCTTGGAAACAGAGAATGGAACCAGATTAGTTCTGAAGGATGCCAAGCATATTCCAGATATGCGTCTAAATTTGATCTTTGTTAGTAAACTTGCAAATGAAGGAGATGAAGGATATTGCAGCTCCTTCATTTATGACAAATGGAAACTTACAAAAGGCTCCTTATTGGTAGTTAGAGGTGAGAAACATACAACTCTGTATATAATGCAGGCAAAGCTCTCCATCGACACATCAAATGCAGTGGAAAAAGACAGTGCAATTGAATTATGACACAAGAGACTCAGCCACATAGGTGAAAAAGGAATGATAAGTCTAGCCAGAAAGAAGGTATTGCCTGGAATGAATGAAGTACATTTAGATAAATATGCTGACTGTTTAGCAGAAAAGCAAAACAGAGTTACTTTCAAAAGTTCCCCACCTTCCAAAATGAAGAATGTGTTAGATCTAATTCATTCTGATTTGTGTGGACTAATGCCAAAGTCACTTGGTGGTGCTCAATATTTTATGACTTTCATTGATGATTATTCAAGAAAGACATGGGTATATCTTTTAAAGACAAAGGATCAGGTGCTAGATGTCTTCAAAGAATTCCATGCCTCAGTTGAGAGATAAACTGGGAAGAAGTTGAAGTGTATTTGGATGGATAATGGTGGAGAATACACTGGACCTTTTCATGTTTACTGCAAAGAGCATGGTATCCGACATCAGATGACACCTCCAAAGATACCGTAATTGAATGACTTAGCTGAGAGGATGAATAGCACTTTGATGGAGAGAGTTAGATGTCTGCTCTCACATGCAAAGTTGCCTAAGGCTTTTTGGGGTGAAGCTATACTTACAGTTGCACATGTGTTAAATCTTTCACCCTGTACCCCTCTCAAGATGGATGTGCCAGATAAAGTATGGTCAGGAAAAGATGTTTCCTATGATTATTTGTGAGTGTTTGGTTGCAAAGAATTTGTTCATATCCCCAAGGATGAGAGGTCCAAACTTGATGCCAAAATAAGACAGTGTAGTTTTATTGGCTATAGTCAAGATCAATTTGGCTATAGATTTTATGATCCTGTTAAGAGGAGATTTGTCAGGAGCCATAATGTTGTATTTATTAAGCATGAGACCATTAAAGATATTGACAAGATGGAGAAGGATGTTCCTAATTCCAATGGTGACTTATCAGATTTGGAATTAATTCCTCCAACATCGGTGCCAAGAGAAGTTGGAGATGAAGATCAGGTTGATCTAGCTGATGAAGATGATGCTCCCATAGAAGTTGGTTTTAAAGACGAGAATGATGATATTGATCATGATGATTTTTTAGCACCAACACCTATGGCTTCTCCAGTTCCATAAAGAAGAGGAACACCACCTCCTTTAAGGAGAAGTGAAAGAACAAAATGGCCATCTTTCAGATATCCTTGTGACTAGTATATGACTATTACTGAAGGGGGAGAACTTGAGAGTTATGAAGAAGCCATGGATGACGAATCTAAGCAGAAATGGATTGAAGCCATGCAAAAAGAGATGAAGTCTTTGCATGAGAACAAAACTTTTAAACTAGTGAATTTACCAAAAGGTAAAAGAGCCTTAAAAAACAAATGGGTGTTCAGGATCAAGCATGAAGAACATAGTTCCAGTCTGCAGTACAAAGCCAGATTGGTTGTCAAAGGATTCATCCAAAGAAAAGGAGTTGACTTTGATGAGATTTTCTTACCAGTTGTGAAAATGACATCCATTCGTACTTTGTTGAGGTTAGTAGCAAGCCTTGACCTGGAGGTTAAGCAAATGGATATTAAAATTCCCTTCCTACATGGTGATTTGAAAGAAGAGATATACATGGAGTAACCAGAGGGTTTCAAAGACAGAGGAAAAGAGAATTATGTCTGCAAATTGAAGAAAAGCCTCTACGACTTAAAATAGGCACCGAGACAATAGTACAAGAAGTTTAAGTCTGTTATGAGGGAGCAAGGCTATAAGAAAACTACTTTAAACCATTGTGTTTTTATGCAGAAATTCTCAAATGATGATTTCATTATTCTTTTGCTTTATGTTGATGACATGTTAATCGTTGGCCAGAATATTTCCAAAATTGACAACTTGAAAAAATAGTTGAGTAAGTCTATTGCCATGAAAGACTTAGGGCCAGCTAAGCAGATTCTTGGCATGAGTATTATCAGAAGCAAGCGCCCTAAGAAATTGTGGTTGTCACAGGAGAAGTACATTGAGAAAGTACTTCAGAGGTTCAATATGGGCAATGCTAAAGCGGTTAATTGTCCTTTTGCTAATCATTTTAAGCTCAGTACCGTGCAGAACCCTTTTACAGACAAAGAGAAGGAAGAGATTGAAAAGATTCTATATGCTTCAGCAGTTAGAAGTTTGATGTATCCCATAGTGTGCACATGGCCAAATATCACTCACGCAGTTGAAGTTGTGAGTAGATTCCTTCAAATCCAGGAAAGGAACATTCGGCTGCAGTGAAATGGATTTTCAGGTATCTTTAAGGTACTTCCAAAATATGTCTATGTTTTGGAGATACAAGACCCGTGTTAGTTGGATACACAGATGCATATATGGCTGACGATGTGGACTTAAGAAAGTCTACTTCAGGTTATTTGATTACCTTTGCAGGGGGAGCTGTGTTATGGCAGTCAAAGTTATAGAAGTGTGTTGCACTATCCACTACAGAAGTGGAGTTTATAGCAGCAACATAAGCTTGTAAAGAGTTGCTATGGATGAAGAAGTTCTTGAAAGAACTTGGATTGCAATAGGACATATATCAGTTATGTTGCTATTCATCTTAGGAAGAATGCCTCCTTCCATTCGAAATCAAAGCATATTAATGTGAGGTATCATTGGATAAGGGATGTGTTGGAAAAGAAGTTGCTATGGCTTGAGAAGATCCATACAGAGAAAAATGGGTAAGACATGTTAACAAAGATACTACCAAGACAAAATTTTGAATACTGTTGGCTAGCTGCAGGATTGATGGAGCCCACCATGTAGTTGGGTGGGGGGAGATTTGTAGTGGGAGGACCCTCCTACATGGAGGGCCGAACCACTAATTATTAAAAAAAAAAATAAAGCCACAAAATGTGACCTTTGACGTGACTTCAATTTTGGCCATATGAAATTGAGCAATTGTGCCTATAAATAGGCAGTGCTCTTGCCTTGGTTAGACACACCAAAGTGAAGTAATCTAAAGGAGTACAAATCCTTTGATGAGTAGAGTGAGTTTGTGAGAGTTAAATTATTTTAGACAAATATTTGAGAAATTTTTTTAAAAGAGGAGTGACAAAATAATGAGTTTGGGAAACATTTATGTATTACTATTTTGGATTTATCTCAATTTGTTGTATTGCCTCTCACTTTATACCTATTAATTTTATTAGTGAAAGAAATATTTTTCAAAGTTTGTCCCATGAACATAGCACAAATTAAAAAGTGAACCACGTTAAATTATCGATGTCATTATTTTTCTCTGCTAATTTATTTTTAATTTATCCGTTGTTCCCAACAGATAGATAGATTGGTAATTCATCCTATGAACTATATAATAGCAATAATTACTGTCATTTTGGAGAAAAGTGATCATTAAATCAGATCGTCTCCTCTAGGCAGTAATATTTTCTTCTATTTTCATTTTGAGCAAGCAAAACTTTTAAATACTGCCCACATTAATAACTGTCATAACCATTATCATGGGTAATTTAAGTTATCATACCTAAAATCCAAATCCAAATTTTGTTCTCGCATGTGTTGAAGCCCTTTGTATTTACGCATTCTCCATGGCACCGTTGTAGCACTTCTACGTCATGGCATTCGTCCACATCTAAAAGAGCAAGACCAAAACCAGTATCAATGTCTTTATGATTTAAGCCTGCAAAAGAATTTTTGATGTTAAATAGAATATTTACCTTGGCATCCATAGAAAAGATAAGGGTTGCCTACATAACCATGTCGGCACCTCAAGATTGTATTATTTGGATATGGAAAATCATATCCATCATAGTACATAATACCACCGTGTCTCGTGGTTTCCTCATTAATTTGAAGCGATTCCAAGGCTGTTGCATTAATCTTCCAATCCAAAACCATAGGAACGTATTCAAGTTCTTTCACTTTGTAAGGATCTTTTATGTTATCGTTGAACCATTTGTTGTCGACTATGAAGGCTACTCTGCATCTTTCCAAGCTGGTCTGGTCCAGCAGATGCCAAAACATCGGTATAAAAACCTGAAGAAAATAAGGGAGAGTTATCTGACAGCACCTGTTGCCAGAGCATCGAATATCTGGTTGAAGCTCCTCATCACAAGAAGGTTGGCAACCTATAATGTCAGGTAAAGAAGAAGAGAGCAAAGCAAGGCTGTTGCAGCCCACTACGGTGAATCTATTATCGGCAGAGATGATGAAAGGGGTTCCTCTCAGATTCACAGGTTGGCCAGTTTTATGATCAGAACAATTAGAGGAAATTATGGGACTCTTTACTCGTATTTGGCTGTTTGCATAGTCAATTTTTATCACTTCCATCTGGATGCTACTTAAGAAAGCTCTACTTGAGTTGGCAGTTTTATTGCAAAAGATACCGAACCAAATCGCCATAGGAATGCATCCCAATCCACTGCTAAAAGGGTACTCGATTTCGACGTCTCCGCACCGGGATTCACAAAGGGGTTCCAATTCTGGTGTTGCTGGTGCTGTGGATTCAGATGACACTTGGCTTAATACTGAGAATGCCAGTAAAATTGCCATTTGTAAAACCATTTTTCTTCACATTGGATTGTAGCTGTCATAAATAGCTAAGAAAAGAATGTAAATGAACTCTCAAGTCTAGCTTTATTATTGTATTTTATATATATAGATAAATCAATGGGTCTGTTTAGCTTAATTTATTTTTTTCTTCTTAAATTATATTTTGGTTTAGAAACAAGAACATTTCAGAGTCTTCAAAGGATTGACAATTATCACAATTTGTAGATTTTTCCGCCTTTTGGGAATATTGACCGGCCTCTACAACTTGTTGCCTTTGTATTATGCACACAAAGGAGGAAGGCATATGTTTTCTCCGCAGGGCATCGACCAACCAAATCAAAGCACCATATGTTTTGGAATTGGAAAATTCTTCGTTCGGTTGTATGGTGTTTGGTTTCTTTAAATTACTTATCATCGTATAACCGTTGATTATAATCTTAATACAGGTTTGATTTCTTTAAATTACTTGTCTTATATCGGCTGATTATAAAACTTGTAACTGAAAATGTTTTTCAATCGATTGAAAAAATTTTAAATTATTAGGTAATTTACATTTATCATTCTAACATTTTTACCAGATTTTCCAACCTTTCTGAAGATTGAATTTATTACTTGTAACTCCTTCTAATGCCCCTTTACCATTTTTTTCACCTTTCCTCAATGATGCATCGACAAACTTTATAGTAAGGGATAACTTTTTTTTTAAATTGATGACGGCATGGTTTGAACTCTACATCTTTAAATGCCATTGAAGAAAAATTATCATTTAACTATTCATTCATTAGTGCCAATTTTATTATGTTGGTATTGCATGTTGTGTGGATATAGGTTAACATATTAACAATTTTTGAAGTTGAAAACAGACAAAAAAGATTTTAGTAAGACTAAAATTAAAATTTTAGGACTTTCAAATGAAAAATTAAATATTTCAAGCAATGATGAGATTTAATTAACATATTAAAAATGATGAATGCAAATTACCCATTATTTTTTTTTGTAGAAAATGATATCCTCTCTCGTATTTGTATTATCTTTCTATATCTTTTTGCCTTTTCTCATTCATAATTTCAAAATATTGTTTTTACATGAATTCACCATTATGATTCCATACAAATTATCTACCTCATCATTCTCTCTTAACTTTGTTTCTAAGAGAATCCACCTCACCATTCTCTCTTTGTTTTGTTTTTTTTCAAGTTATTAGTAGTACACATATATGTATGGATTAATAACTATTTGGATTTATAACTTTTAATATATATAAGCCGTAACATAGATTAATTATTATAATTAAATAAAGACTAATTTAATAATTTTTGGTTCTATCTATATAGATATATATATTTGTTACCAAGAAGGATTAAAAAGAGCAAATCACATTTTTACTTTTTGAGCTTTGACACAATTTACATGGAATTTTTAATTTTTTGTTGTCATTTTGTCTAACACTTTAATTTAGCCCAGTGCCATGCATGTTTTTTTTAACTACAAAGTAAGTTGATTAGTGCAATTCGACAGGGGAAGCTATGCACATGTCCATTCAACTGATGAGGGATACAACCAAAATCCTGTTGCAGCTAAAGGCTTTTTGTGTTACAATAGATTTCAGAAAGCGGCTAAATGCTTGTTTGTCCAACCACCAAGTTTATCTACTGAATGTGTATTTCATGAATACTATATATGCATGTATACATTGTCCCCAGATGGGAGCAGACTTTCCAAGCTTCGCTGCTGTAACCTACTTTAGCAATGTCCTTCCTTTCGGAAAGCTGGATTACAGACCCACACAATGAAAGGAAACATATATGAGAGATGCATTATTAAACCTTAATCACCATGTTATGCGAGAAGCCAATGGATCAACATGGGTGCTGACAAGTCTATTATCAGTATCAGTACTTGAGCTTGAGAATGTTGAAATAGGGGAAGCATCAAAAGGGCCAGATTTAATACTGTCATTATTTTGCCTGATGCTCAAATCTCTCTGTGAAACTCGAATTCCCTCCAATTGTAGGGTAACCTCCTTCATTGTTGGCCGCAGCTTGCCTTTCTGGTTCACACATCTTTCCGCAAGGTTAGCAACTATTAACACTTCTTCTTTGTCACATTCCTCAACGATTCGAGGGTCAATTATGTCAAAAAGCTTCCCATTATCCATGGAAAGTACGAAATGTGCTGCCAAACCGATGCCTTCTTCTGCCCTAGCTGGAGAAACCGGCTTTTGACCTGTTAAGAGCTCAACGAGGACAACTCCAAAGCTGTAAACATCACTCTTTTCGGTGAATTTACTTGATTGAAAGTATTCTGGATCCACATATCCAAAGGTACCCTGTACACGAGTAGTCAAATGAGTTTGATCAATAGAAATAGATCTCGAAGTTCCAAAATCTGATACTTTTGCTCTATACTTTTCATCTAACAGTATGTTGGTTGACTTGATATCTCGATGATAAATTGGTGTAGATGCTGCTGAATGCAAGTAGGACACTGCACCTGAAACTTCAATGGCAATCCGCAAGCGCATTTCCCATGATAACTGGTAATCCGTTTTCTGTTCATGTAGATATTGATAAAGAGTTCCATTAGGGATGAATTCATAGACAAGCAAAGGAATCTCTGTCTCTAAGCAGTACCCAAGAAGCTGTACCACATTCCTGTGATTGATTTGTGAAAGAACAAACATTTCATTAATGAATTCTTTTAGTTTTGCTCCATCTACCTTCTTAGATTTTTTAACAGCAATAATTCTTCCATCTACCAACATTCCTTTATAAACGGTGCCTTGCCCGCCATGACCAAGAATTCTATCGACACTGAAGTTATTAGTTGCCTTCTCCAGCTCTCTTGAACTAAATATATTGGTCTTGTCAACATCAGCTTCAATTGAACGAACTTGTCTCTCCAACATCAAACCCCCATTTTGTTTGAAGAATTTCCTCTTACGCTTAATCTTTCTTCTTTTCTTAATAAATTTAGACAGCCACCATGTGCTAATGCTAGTAACAAACAAGAATCCTCCAAAGCCCACAACCATAACTGTATAACAAAATTCAGATGGGTATTTATTCAGTATATTTATCATGATATAGTACATGATGAAACAAATTAGGTGATAATCAACTTTTTTTTTAAAATAATATTATATATAGCTCTTCGCATGAAGCCACATAACAGGAACAGTAATTTTAAAGAGAAATAGCCACTATACCATCCCTATGTGGCAGTAATATTTTCTTCCACAATCATCTTGAGCAAGGAAAACAATCAAATAATGTCCACATTAGTAATTGTCGTAATCATACTATTATGATTTTTTTCATCTAAATCAATAGTAATTAGAACTCATTAAATTTTAATTAATTTAGTTCAATTCATGTAAGACCATAGGGTAATAAAAATCTCTCAATAATTATCTTTCATGAAATCCTTTGGATTGTTTAGTAGGTTCTTTGAGACTCACCTAAAATGAAAATCCAAGGTTTATTTTGGTTCTCGCATTTATAGGAGCCCTCTGTATTTACGCATATTCCACGGCACCAAAGTAGTACTTCTAGGTCCTCGCACTCGTCCACATCTAAAAAAGCAAGACCAAAACCATTATCAATATCTTTTTTATTTAAGCCTTCAAAAAAAAAAAAAGATGTTAAATAGAATTTTACCTTGGCATCCATAGAAAAGATAAGGGTTGCCTGCGTAACCGTCTCGGCACAACAAGATTGTATTATTTGGATATGGAAAATCGTATCTATCATAGTACCTAATTTTATCAAGTCTGGTGGTTTTATCATTAATTTGAAGCGAATCCAAGTCTGTTGTATCGATCTTCCAATCCAAAATCATTGGAACGTATTCAAGTTCTTTCACTTTGTAAGGATCTGTTACGTTGGCTTCGAACCATTCTTTGTCGACTATGAAGGTTACTCCGCATTCGTCCATACCGTTCAGGTAGGGCGGAAGCTCAAAAATTGGTTTAAAGACCTGAAGAAAAGAAGGGATTGTTGTCTGACAGCACTTGCTACCAGAGCATGGAGGGTTTCGGACGTCAGGTTTAAGCTCCTCATCACAAAATGGTTGGCAACCTATAACTTCAGGCTGAGAAGAGAGCAAAGCACGGTACCTGCAGCCCACTGCAGTGAATTTATTAGAACCAGAGATGGTGAAAGAGGTTCCTCTCAGACTCACGGGTTGACCAGTTTTATGATCAGAACAACCGGAGGAAATTATGGGACTCTTAACTTGTATTTGGCTTTTTGCATAGTCAATTTTTATCACTTCCATGCTGATGCTGCTTAAGAAAGCTCTACTTGAGTTGCCAGTTTTATTGCAATAGATCGTAAACCAGCTGTCCATAGGATCGCATCCGATTCCACTGCTAAAAGGGTACTCGATTTTGATGTCTCCGCACCAGGGTTTACATATGGGTAAGAACTCTGTTGCTGCTGCTACTGCGGATTCAGATAACACTTGGCTTAGTACTGTAAATGCCAGTAGAGTTGCCATCGTTTGCAAAAACATTGTTCTTCACATTTGATTGTGTTTCTTTAATTCATTTTTTTCATTAAATTATATTTTGGTTTAGAAACAAGAACATTTCATAGTGTTATGGGAATCTTCACCGCCCTCTACAACATGTTGCTTTTGTATTTTGCAGACCAAGGAAGACATATTTTCAGAGAAGCGGCCAAATAAATCACAGAAAGGCATGGTGCTTTTTTCGAAATTTTTTTTGAATTGATTATAATTGTTGAATTATATTCTCTCTTTTATTTAAAATATTTTCTTTTCTATTATGTTTTTTTCCCTCATCATTCATAAAAAAACCCGAGTTTAAAAATTGAATATATTTTTTTAGGCCCTCACTATAAGAAAAATTTAAATATTAATTAGTCATGGATCTGCGCTTTATGCGAATTGCAAAAAATATATGTATTTTAAAATAATTAATACAAATTAATCAAACATAAAAATGAGAATTTTAAAATTATTGTAATAAATTTATTTAATTATTTTAAAGGAGCACATATATATTTTTATTATTAATAATAATAATTGCATAAATAAATTAAAAAAATAGGATATGGTTGAGAAATTAACAATTTTTATTTTGTACGTTAAATAATTAAAAAAAAGATGTTTTTAATTGAATGAAAGAGGGATATATCAGTTAAATAAAATATAATTTTTTTTTTATAAAAAGAAGATTAATGTTTTAAATATAATAGAATTAAAGTGTTTTATATAAAATAAAAAATTATACATAAAAATTTTTAAGAGTTTTTTTAATATTTTTTAGAGAGAAATATTTTGAATTCTAATAATTCGACACATAAGTGATTAGAGGTAAATATTGAATTATAAGGAGAGATACTTGTAAAAAAATTATATCAATTTATGAATTATTATTTATTTCTATTTTTAAATTTTATATTTTAATTTATGAAAAATTTCAGTAATTTCAAAATTAAATAAAAGTAAAATAATTTGTAAAATTGATTAATTAATATTGTTGTGAAAATTTGAGGAAAAATATGAAAAATAATGTAATAATTATAATTGAACCAAAAAAAAATAAAAATGAAAAATTGGTTTGAGCCAGAAAAAATTTTGATACCTAAAAAATAATTAATAAAATTTTAATACTTAATTTAAAAAAAAAAAAAAGAATAAGAACAAATCAAAAAGTTCGTATACCAATTCAACTTATTTAAAATTTATATCAATTTATGAAATATTATTTATTTCTATTTTTTAAATTTTAAATTTTAATTTATAAAAATTTTCAGTAATTTTAAAATTGAATAAAATTATAATAATTTGAAAATTTGATTAATTAATATTATTGTGAAAAGGTTAGGATAAATATGAAAATAATGTAATAATTATAGGCTCTTGCTACAATGGAAATATTTGCATAGATGCAAACAGTCATTTCACCTGCAATAATAGGTTAGCCACCGTCTATGGCAGGTAAAATGAACCAATAACATTCTAGCCTTGTAAAAAAAAAATGTTGTCGGATTTTTAACATTCATCACTTCCACCAACGTCTCCCATGACCCCTGACCCTTTTTTGATCAAAGAGACTGTTTTGATGAATCGATTGTTGAAATTGGGCCATCCGCCGTTAATCCTCCACCACCTACTACCATTAGAAACGACCAAGGGTAAGGGAGGTGAGCTCTAGATTCATGTCTCCATTGCCACCATCTTCTGCCACCTCCTCCCCTATTCCCAATATTAAGCAGCGCTCGGGCTATGTACACAAGCGGAGACAAACGGAGCATCTCTCCTGTACCGACGAGAACAGAGATTTCATTTGCAGCCCATGACAACGGAAATGATCTGTTACTGAACAGAGATTTCATGTCTCCGTTGTGTTCTGGGTGTTGTCAAGCTGCGAGCACTTGGTGGCGTTCTCTCTATTGATAAGGAGCTTGGTTGGGAGAAAATTTTAGGCACGACATGTTGGATTCTATGGAAAAACAGGATCCATCAGCTTTTTAACGATAATTAGAGCGCTCCCCAAGACCTTTTGTATATGGTCGAATCTAAAGTGAAGACTTTTATAGCTGCTTCTTCTCAGATTGCCAATATCCCTAAGATTGTGATTAGGAGACAGGACGTACATTGGCAGTCTCCGGAACATCATTGGATTAAAGTTAACTCTTATGGGTGCCTGAAACAATCAGCTAATGTTTCATCTGCTGGTGGCGTGCTTCGGAATAGTGTGGGTGGATGGCTAGGTGGTTTTGTAGCCAACCTTGGATTTTACAGCATTCTCGCAGCTGAGTTGTGGGGTGTTCTCTATAGTCTCAGGGTTTCCTGGGAGCTGAACTACAGACACATTATCCTGGAATCCAATAATAAGTGCGTGGTTGATTCCCTTCATGGGAGATATGATATTCCTCTGAGATATATGTCGTTGTTCAAGGAAATTAAGAGCTGGCTTCAAAGAGATTGGAAGGTCAGAGTGGTTCACAGCCTAAGGGAAGGAAATCGGTGTGCAGATTTTATGGCCTCTCATGCTTTCACTTATCCCATAGGTTTTATAATGTTAGACAGGTCCCCTTAAGCTTTGTTGCCTCTGTTATTTGTTGATAGTTTGGGTGTTTCTATTCCCAGATCCTAGTTGTCTTTCCCGGCTTAGGCCTTCCTATTTTATAAAAAAAAAAAAGCTGCAAGCACTTGCTCGAAGTGTCAGAGTGAGGAATTCAGGTTTTGGTCATGCTTTGATGGTTTTGGTAATTACAAGACAAGAAATACCGCATGCCTGTGAGGTGTGCCATTTTTCAATTACAAGTGGATTACATGTGGGAATAATATGCTTTTAATTGTAAAAGCTACTATGTTATTGTTTATTGCAGTTACTGATGTCATTTTTGTTTAGTGATAGTAATTATAGTTGTTATTGCTGTTATACTTGTCATCATCACTGACATATGGCGAAAGTGACGGTGATGACAAGGATAATAAAGTTTAATCGTGCTAAGATATCAGTATAGCTACCAATATTAGCATGCATTTAGAACACAAGTTTAGTGTTACTAATAACAAGTTGTATCTGTAGTTCATGCATTGTTGTACTTAATAGTGATACCCTTTAGGCCAATGTTTATGCAAGTGCAATACTTCAATTTATTGCTCATATATCTGACATTTTATTTGTAAGCTTCTCATGCCACAACCTATGCTGGATTTTAAGTAAAATTTTCATTAATAGTAGATAACTTGCATGTAGGATAAATTTGATTCTTTATATGACTTCTTACTTTCACTGGATCCTGATTTAAATTGTCCAAATCTTTTGGTTTGATTTTTTTTTCAGGTTGAGCTTCTTATTCTGTCTCACCACTTTTACAATTCATCAGCATGCCTTGATGGAGTTGATGTTTTGGTTGCTTTTGCTACAACCAGAGTTGAAGCATTTGTATCTGAGGGTGATTTTCCATGTTCAGCTCGATTGATTGTTGGAGTTGGGAACTTCCATTCCCTTAATTTCATTCTTGGCATTCTCATAGAGAATGACCAGCTGGATCTTCTGCTTCAGAAGCATTCAGCTGTTGCAAACACAAATGTAGGAACAGTTGAGGCTGTCAGAGGTTTTCGGATGGCTGTTTTGACATCATTGAAGCATTTCAACCCAAAAGGCCTCGATGCATTTGCTATGGTTTGTATATTCCTGAGTTGATATATATTTTGTAATAACCTTTATGCCAAGTGTGTGAGCGTGTAATGTGTCATATCCAATGATGAGAATAGTTGATATTCTGCATATTTTACTTCGTCAAGTATTTAACACCAGGGCAAGCTTGAGGATTCCAATGGAGTTAATGTTTCTATCTTAAGGGCAAGGCTATCAGCAAATACTTGAGTACGCAAGGTATGAAAGAATAATTAAATCAAATATTAAAACAAAACAAGTCAAAGGTTAAACGATAACAGATACTCTATGAAGATTTTTTTTGAAATCAGGAAACAGAAGTATCTTGAAGCGCTTGGTTGGTGTGTTGAACCTGGATTTGTTTTTATGATACAACCTAATCCTTCTTAAGCACTTCAGCTTTAAGGGCAGCTTCTTCTTCTGTCATCCACTTTTGCTTATGAGCACCCACAAAGGTCAGGTTCAACACTCAAGCAGGAATCACCTGCATAGTTAAATTCAACCACTTTAGCAGCAAATTCACTCATATAAAGTTCATCCATCCACACTAAAAAAAGTACCTCAACCTAGCTCATAATTCTGCTGACTTAAAAACAACAAACATTTAACACTAACACAAGCACCAAATACATAAATTAAGAACCGGAAAAGAACATTGTAAGAATCACCAACAACAAAACAATTACTTTCACCGTAAGGATAAAATTAAGTTAGCTGCCTTTTCAGTTTCAAATTAGAAATTATAGTGCTGCTTCTTTCAACTACAATTCAGGAAAATATGGTATAATACAAGATGAACTTCACAACAATACCCAATACCCAAGAAGAATAGATCGGAAGATATAATAACTGCAAAGTATTTTAAACAACATGGGATTAATCAGACTGAAATAATTTAATGGAAATAATTTTTTCAATGCAGTAGTTGCATCACCACATCTTCTTTAGGTATAAAAACAGCAAACTCATGCACCTTAAACAATGTTCCTCTACTGCTCTACATTGGCGGTTTAAAGCCAAGATTAGGACATGATAATATCACTGATTTCATGTTTTTTTTAATTCTAACCATTTGAAGATAACCTCCGGTAATTTATGTTAGACTCTCACTATTCTGTACTTCAGATCTATATTTTGATCAGCAGCTTAAATGCAAGCTTATTTGACTAATCTTTTATCCTGAGCTGATGTATGAAGAATATGTGAAACATACGCACATAAAAAGAACAAATAAATTGTTCACACAAGCTCACTCTAGGCACTCTGTGTTAAAGGGTCATAGTGAATCACAGTAAAATACCCACTATATACAATTAGCACACTAAAATACTCTAGGACTAGCCAAACAAAACTAAATTCAAAGAGGATAACACTCCAACCTGGCAACTACACATATACCCATTATATTTGCATCCATAAATTCAGAAACCACAAGAGATAACTAATCGGATTGTGGCCAATTAAAGCAACACTTTCTCAGAAAATTAGAACTGTACCTGCAGTATTAATTCGTCTGGAATGTGAGGAAGAACTTCCCGTACTATCTCAACTATGGCAAGTAGGTTCACCATGTTGTCATTTGCAGAGTTTGACAGAGTCCTCATATGTAAACCACCAGTACTTCCAGCTGATCTTCCACAGGTAGTGGGAGAAGCAAGAGAGCTAGATACAACAGCTTGAGGAGGATTCATGTGCTAAAGGCTCTAAGCAGTATCCTCAAGGGTAGTCTGAGCATAGGCTTCGATTAACCAATAAATTATAAACTCATAGATCACCAAAATTAACAATGCAAAGCGAGTTTAATTAGATTATATGAGAATTTGCTGACCGGATGACATGAACAAAAGATAACCCACAAACAATAAACACACAAAAAAGTCGAAATTCATGGACCACTTGGTAATGGGTATGAATCAATAAAATCAAACCAAAACAAAAAGCTTCATTAATTTTCGAAAAGAAAATAAAGGTCAAATAAAATGAGGAAATAAAAGGGCCGGAGAGAGTAGGGTATCTGCAAAAGAAGCATTCTGCTGGTTAGGTTTTTAGCTCAAAGCTTCAAATACACAATAGTAACTCACAACTGAAAGAAACCGATTGATTGATTACAACATTTGATTCAACTGAAAGAAAGAGAGAGGAAAACTTATGAAATTTTATATCTACGGTTAAAAAATTAACAAATGACACTTCAATTATTTCGGGAAATGAGAAAAGAATTGATATGAAAAGAAAAATAATATGAAATTATCATATTTTCGTAATGCTTTAGAGATCATAGAGATGAAGTGAGAGTATAAAAGCAAATTTAGAAATGAAATTGTTTAGCTGTTCGAAAAATACTGGAACCACCAGTTTCCAGTTAATAAATTTAAATCAAACAATTACTATAACAGGTAACAGATTTTTGACATCAATGACTATTATTAAATGAATATCAATCTAATAGTTTTTAACCTCATTTGTATCTAAATAAATAGTTATACTGAAGAATAACTCGAATATTATAATTGAATCAAAAAAAATAAAAATGATAAATTGGTTTGTTCCACAAAAAATTTTGATACTTAAAAAATAACTAATTAAATTTTAATACCTATTTTTTAAAAAAATAAGAATAAAAACAAATAAAAAAATCATATACCAAATCATCATAATTTTTAAAATATAAAAAATTACCATAAATGATTATAATTCATGGAAGACTTATGCAATAACCTTTTATATTCTTATACTTTTAACAATTTTAGCACATTCTTTCAAATTTTTAAAAAATGGTATCTTACTATTAATTTTTTAACAAAAACACTTCCTGGTTGGTTTTAGTGCTGATGTGGCATCAGAGTTGTTTGACGTGGCACCGGATATTTAAAAATAAAAAAAAAATTCCTGACTTATCATAACCTAATTACTTAAAAAATTCTAAACTTTTACACTTTTAACAATTTTAGCACATTCTTTTAAGTTTTTTAAAAAAATTGTATTGTACTATTAGTTTTTTTAACAAAATACTTTACAGTTAATTTTAGTGGCGGCTTTTTTAATTGACGTAGCACTGGAGCTGTTTGAAATGAAATTAAATATTTTAAAACCAAACAAATAGAATTAAATTATGCAACAGTACTACATAATAAATCAAAAAAAAATATAGAAGAAAAACTGAGATTTTTTGAATCAAAACAGCAATAATACTAAGCAAAAACAGAGACAATAGACTATACAAAAATAGAGACAACAAAATAATAATTTTTTGGGACAATTACTCTTTGCCCCTTGAAGTTTGTTGTATTATATTAAATGGTCCCTCACTTTTAAAAAATATATTTATTCATCTCTCAATTTTAGAAAAATAAATTAAAAAGTCATTATGTTATCTTTTTGCATGTAAAATGGAAGAAAAATGAAAATAAATATGGGCTACACTTGCTTTCTCTCTCGTAACGACAATGGCGAAACTACAAAGTATAGATCTCTCATACAGATGTCTCTCACCCACAAACACTACATCATCGTCATTTCAAAATTAATTAAGAACAACAATGGAATGGAGGGATTAGCAAGCTAAGTTTCAGTAAAGATCATTTTATATGCATATTGCTTTTGCTTTATCTTCAAGAATCCAGTACAAAAGGAGTGTGGTTGGCGTCGAGTCTAGCCCACGGCTTGAAGTCTCACATGCAGGGCAATCATCGTTCTGTTGTTGTTTCCAATGATAATCTGCTCTCCAAATAGACTCAGATTATTAGATAGTTATCAATGTTTCAACAAAAAATACTGAAACTATAGAAAAGAATCCATGGAAATAAATCCCTCGAAGGAGCCTAAACTAATCGAAGAGCACTTGAAAAGAGAAATTACCTCTACCATGTCGATGATAACCACCAAGGCCATGGTTTCCACCATGTGCGCCATCTGCTGAAACAAAAAAGTCTTCAAAAGTTGACACAAAAGATTTTGCACACTATAAGTATTGGCAAAATTATATGGCACTCTTGAAGGCTTAAAAAAAATTCAAATGTGTGCATGAGCCCAAACCTACAGTAAATCTAAAAATTTCAAATTATGTGTTCACCTGTCCACCACTACGACCACGACCCCAGTCAAAATCAACACGAATTGGATGATCATCAAGAATAGTCCTATTGTTATACTTAACTACATCCTTATTATCTTCTCTAGAGTAATACCTAATATAAACAAACACATGCACACACACAGAGAGAACAAAAACACTTAATCAAAAACACTAATCCCAAATCAAAATCAGCAAAATTTGCAAATTTTAAACATTTCCAATTGAAAAACTTACAAAACAAAACAAAATCCACAAAGGGTTTTAGTATTCTTATCTAAACCCATAATTATCTTTTGATTTCTCTAGCTCTAGAGTCATAGAAAACAACAATAATTGCTGCCATGGAGCCACAAATATCACCGTCTGATTCTGATTCTTGGTCATTATCTTGATCAAGCGAAGGGCAATCTGGGGAGTTGTAAAATTGTGGGGCTTCTTTGAATTGTTGAGTAATAGCAATAGAGGTGGTCTTGGAGACAGTAGCGACGACATTAGCTATTGATGATAGGAAGAGGAGGAGAAAGGTGAGGTTGGAGAGTTAAGCATTGGTAAAGATTTGGTTTTTGGTGTTCGAGTATTGAGATAAGGGTATTTATGACTTTTTATTTTTTCTTTTCTATTTTACATTTGTTTTTCTCATTTTCTACCAATAAAATAGTGAAAATAGACAGAAGGATTATTTAGTATAACGGAATCAAAATTGAGGGATGAATAAATATATTTTTTGAAAGTTAGGGACCACTTCATATAATACAGCAAATCTTAGGGGGCAAATAGTAATTGGCTCTAATTTTTTTATTACATGAAAATCAACAATAAAATGTTTTAAAAATTATATATATCTCAACAATTATTCTAATTTGATTTTCCAATTAACTAAGTAATTAAACATTAGGTAAATTGTTACTATACTCTCGAATCTATAGTTTTTATAGGCAGAATACTAGCAATAATGTGGAATTATTGGAGAATTAATAATAAAAGTATACAATTAATTGCATGCATCAATTCACTTTCTTATAATTAGTCTTGATATGGCCATTTGTGCCTATAAGTGGGCTAAGGTTTTCCATCTCAACCATTCCTTGGCAAAATTTATACTGAAAGCGGTTAGATTTGAGCTATAAAATTTGACTTGAGAATCAGTAGAGCCCACAACCAAATCTCAGTCGTCCACAACCATCAGTTACCGGAGACAAGTGCCTAAGTTGGCGACTTGCCATTGAAGAAAACAATCTTGCTGGACGAGAATCAGCTCCGCTGCCATGTGCCACATCAACTAAAAAAGCCACTAAAACTAATCAAAAAGTGTTTTTGTTAAAAAACTAATAGTACGATACCGTTTTTTTAAAACTTAAAAAGAATTTGCTAAAATTGTTAAAAGTATAAAAGTTCAGGATTTTTTAGGTAATTAGGCCATGATGAGTCAGTAAAATTTGTTTGGTTTTTAAACATCCGGTACCACGTAAGATAGCTCCAGTGCCACGTTAGCTCTAAAACCAACCGAAAAGTGTTTTTTTAAAAAAAATTAATAGTAGAATACCTTTTTTAAAAACTTGAAAAAATGTGCTAAAATTGTTAAAAGTGTAAAAGTTTCTAATTTTTTAGATAATTAGGCCTTAATTTAATGATTACTTGATTTAGCATGTTTTTTAGTACTATTATCGGTGACATTCAAATACCATTATAATAATTTAATATTAACAAGAATTAATTAAGAAGCTTTAATGAATAAATTATTACTCACTTACTAAAATAATTGTTTCCAATGCAATTCAAGCGCCCTGACATACAACAATTGACACGAAGGTCAGGATTTCACAGGGATGAAGAGACAGTACAGTGTATTCAACATTTTCATCAGTGTTTCAGGAATTGGACCCACGAAGAGGTTGTGCGAAACATTAACTTCCAACAGTGACTGCACTCCATCAAGAACTTGTAGACTTGGTGCTAAATTATTGTCGGAAATATCTAGACTAACTGCCTTGGATTATAGACCCACATTATGAAAGGAAACAGATATGACGGGTACACTATCAGACCTTAATCACCAGGTTATGCGAGAAGCCAATAGTTCAACATGGGTGTTAACAAGTCTATTATCAGTATCACTACTTGAGCTTGAGAATGTTGAAAAAGGGGAAGCATCAAAAGGGTTAGTTTTGATTTCATCTTTATTTTGTCTGATTCCCTCCAATTGTAGGGTTACCTCCTTCATTGTTGGCCGTAGCTTGCCCTTCTGGTTCACACATCTTTTCGCAAGGTTAGCAACTATTAACACTTCTTCTCTATCACATTCCTCAACCATTCGCGGATCAATTATGTCAAGAAGCTCGCCAGTATCCATGGAAAGTACGAAATGTGCTGCTAAACCAATGCCTTCTTCTACCCTTGCTGAAGAAACCGGCTTTTGTCCTGTTAAGAGCTCAACGAGGACTACTCCAAAGCTGTAAACATCACTCTTTTCAGTGAATTTACTTGATTGAAAGTATTCTGGATCCACATATCCAAAGGTACCCTGTACACGAGTAGTCAAATGAGTTTGATCAATAGAAATAGATCTCGAAGTTCCGAAATCTGATACTTTTGCTCTATACTTTTCATCTAACAATATGTTGGTTGACTTGATATCTCGATGGTAAATTGGTGTAGATGCTGCTGAATGCAAGTAAGACACTGCATCTGAAACTTCGATGGCGATCCGCAAGCGCATTTCCCATGATAACTGGAAGTCCTTTTTCTGTTCATGTAGATATTGATAAAGAGTTCCATTAGGGATGAATTCATAGACAAGCAAAGGAACCTCTGTCTCCAAGCAGCACCCAAGAAGCTGTACCACATTTCTGTGATTGATCTGTGAAAGAACGAACATCTCATTGATGAATTCTTTGAGTTTTGCTCCATTTGATTTCTTGGACTTTTTAACAGCAACAATTCTTCCATCCACCAGCATTCCTTTATATACAGTGCCTTGCCCGCCTTGACCAAGAATTCTATCAACACTGAAGTTATCAGTTGCCTTTTCCAGATCTTTTGAACTAAATATTCTGGTCTTGTCAACATCAGTGTGACTTGAACGAACTTGTTTCTCCAACATCATGCCCCCATTTTGTTTGAAGAATTTCCTCCTACGCTTTATCTTTCTTCTTTTCTTAATACATTTATATGACCACCATATGCTAGTAACAAACAACAATCCTCCAAAGCCCAAAATCATAACTGTTTAACAAAATTCAGAAGGGCTTTTATTGAGATATATATCAATTGTTTGGTGACGATCAATTGTGTTTTTAGTAATACATGGGGTAGTTTTCCCATGAACTACATAACAAGAACAATAACCTTGAAGAGAAGTGGCCTCTGGACCATACTCTCTTTGACCGTAATATTTTCTTCTGTTTATATCTTGAGCAGGCAAAACAATCAAATACTGTCCATATTAAAAATTGCCATAACCATTACCATGTTTACTATGATTTTTTTTTTTCTAAATTATTGGTATTTAGAGTATTTTAGGCTACGACTATTTCAATTCAACCATATAGGACCACAAAGGTAGTAAGAATTTTCCAACAACTAATTATTATGGTGATTTAAGTTATATTTCAAGATGTCATTTGGATTGTTTAGTAGGTTCTTTGAGACTTACCTAAAACGAAAATCCAAGGTTTATTTTTGTTCTCGCATCTGTATGAACCCTGTGTATTTACGCATATTCCGTGGCACTGATGTAGCACTTCTTGGTCATTGCATTCATCCACATCTAACAGAGCAATACCAGAACCAGTATCAATGTCTTTATGGATTTAAGCCTTCAAAAAATTTTGATGTTAAATAGAATTTTACCTTGGCATCCACAGGAAAGATAAGGGTTGCCCACAAAACCTTCTCTGCACCTCAAGATTGTATTATTTGGATATGGAAATTCATATCTATCATAGTACGAAATAGTATCATGTGTGGTGGTTTTATCATTAATTTGAAGCGATTCTATGGCTGTTGCATTAATCTTCCAATCCAAAACCACTGGAACATATTCAAGTTCTTTCACTTTGTAAGGATCTGTTATGTTAGCATTGAACCATTCGTTGTCGACCATGAAGGTTACTCTGCATCTTTCCATGCTGCTGTGGTCTTGCGGATTCTCAAAATTTGGTCTAAAAACCTGAAGAAAAGAAGGTACGGTTGTCTGACAGCATCTGTAGCCAAAGCATAGAGTGTTTCGGAATTCAGGTTTAAGCTTCTCATCGCAAGCTGGTTCGCAACCTATAATGTCTGGCTCGGAAGCAGCAAGCACAGCACGGTTGTTGCAGCCAACTACGGTGAATCTATTATAGCCAGAGATGGTGAAAGGGGTTCCAGTCAGGTTCACAGGTTTGCCAGTTTTATGATCAGAACAATTGGTGGAAATTATAGGACTCTTAACTTGTATTTGGCTTTTCGCATAGTCAATTTTTATCACCTCCATGTTGATGCTGCTTAAGAAAGCTCTACTTGAGTTGCCAGTCTTATTGCAATCGATCATAAACCAAGTGTCCATAGGAAAGCATCCGATATTAATGCTAAAAGGGTAAGCGATTTCGATGTCTCCGCACTGGGGTTCACAAATTTGTATCTCTGCTAAATCTTGTAACATTGTTGCTGCTGCGGATTCAGACGACACTTGGCTTAATACTGAGAATGCCAGTAAAACTGCCACTTGCAAGACCATTTTTCTTCACATTGGATTGCAGTTGGCATCAATAGCTTAGAAAAAGAATGTAAATGAAATCGATGCATTCGCTTGCTTCTTTTTTTTTTTCTTTAAATTATATTTTGGTTTAGAAAACAAGAACATTTCAGAGTCTCCAAAGCAGTCACAAATATCACAATTTTTTAGATTTTTCCGCCCAATGGGAATCTTGACTGGCCTCTACAACTTGTTGCCTTTGTATTATGCATATTAAGGATTTTTTCTGCAAGGAGAAAAATTATTGGATGAAACCACGATTGAGATTTCATGTTGGCTTCTAATTGGTGCAGCAAATTAATTATGTTCTAACTGCTTCACCGTGTATTAGCAAAAATAAACCACAAGTCAGAAAATATGGAAAATTCTTGTCTACGCTGAATGTATTACATCCAATGATAAAATTTATAATAAGAAGACACGTATCTTATTTTCAATGACTAAGTATAAACCACTTGATTGATGTGTCACAAATCTTACTCTATGGTGTAATACACTTGATGTAGATAAAAATCTCCCAGAAAATAAAATTTCAGAGATATTCCTTCGCATTTTTTTCCAAAAAGGTGATATAACTAAAATAACATTTATTGCATCATTATTTTCAATGGCATTAGATGATTTATTTATATTTGCTAAAATTATGAAACACAAAATACTAATTTATCACAAAATAAATAGCATGTCAGTAATTGATAAAAAGTGAAAGTACAAATTGCGGACGGAAGTCGACCAAAAACCAAATTAAATTCATATATATAAGTAATACTAAAATATATTAGTTATGAGGGTTTAGCTGAGGGAGTTTTTTTTTTCTCTTATTTTAAGAGGATGAAGCGAAATGTAAATAAATTTAAATTTTAAGTTGCTTAGATTCAAGCCAAGTCTTTTTGTTGGCTTCGGTGAGCGCAGTACCACCAGACCACTCAGGATAAATAATATTTGAACTCTCCTTAATAAGTCGGTTGGGTTTGGTTAGTACCCGACGCTCACCTCTAGTTTAAAAAATTGAATTTATTTTTTTTCAGGTGCTCCTTGTATGAAAAACTTAAATATTAAGCAAATTATGAATTTCTGAAAAAGTAGAGGGGATATTTACGAATAATAGTAATCCTTAAATTGTTATAAAATTTGAAAAGGAGAAGAAACAATTTAATTTATTAACATAAATTATTATAAAATTTGAAAAAGAAAAGAAACTTTTAATTCAATAATATGGAGGTTATTTTAAAAAAGAAACATGTTTTACCTATAATTATAGATAAAATCTTAATCACGTGGTCATAATAATATTGTAAAATTAATACATATATTTATATACAATATTCAATATATATAAAATCATTTTAAAAATCTAAATGTCTTAGATACTCTTAATATAACTTATATATACCGGACAAATGTCAATGCATTGTGCGAGTTTAAACTTAATTTCTTTAAAATTAATTGTTGTGTACTACTAACGATAAAATTTAGTACTATTATTTGTTTGTTTGAAAAACTAATTCATTAGGATGATCTTTTAACAGCTTGATTTGTCTCATCATTCATCTTGAACATTCCAATACCATTATAATTAAAATTAGAGTTAAGATAATTTGGCACTGACGAAAATTAATTAAAATTTTTTAATGGATATACTAACACTTCCTAAAATAATTGGTTCCAATGCAATTCAAGGCGCCTGACATAAACAATTGACACAAAGGCCAGGATTTCCCAGGAATGAGGACACGGATGCATTCAACATTTTCATCAGTGTTTCAGGAACTGGACCAGTGAACAGGTTGTGCGATACATTAACTTCCAATAGTGACTGCATCCCATCAAGAACTTGTATACTTCCTGTTAACTTATTGTTAGAAATATCTAGACTAACTAGGTTAGTTAAAGCCCTGAGCTCAGAGGGCAAATAACCTTCCAAATTGTTATGTGCTAGAACAATTTCTGTGACATTTACAAGCTTACCAAGCTCCGGAGGTCTAGAACCTGTAAGCTTATTTGTCGACAAGTCAATGGAAGTGAGATTGCTGCAGTTCCCCAGGCTGAATGGAATTTTTCCAGCGATGTTATTATCAGTAACGTTGATGTATGAGAGGTTTGGATTTGCTGGAAATTCTGGAAGAAACTCAGAGAGATTATTGCTGCTAAGGAATAGTCTCCAAAGAGTTGGACAATTTCCTACATCAGGTGGTATGCTACCATGCAAGTTGTTAAGAGCCAAATGCAAAACTCTTAAACGCTTATTATAGCACAGATTTGGTGGAATTTGACCTGTAAACTTGTTATTCATCAGTTCTACAATCTCTAAGCTGCAGAAAAGGTTGTCGTACAGCGTGATGGTTTCCAAATCCTTGAGCCATGTCAACTCCAAAGGTAGCTCACCTGAAAGATTATTTTTATACAAGATAACGTGATGGAGGCTCGGAATTTTCCAAATGCTGATTGGAATCTCACCAGTGAAGCGGTTCTCAAACAATTCAAGATTCTGTTGTTCACTAAGCATCCCCAGTTCGCTAGGAATTTCACCCTCGAGTTGGTTTCTGTGTAACATTAACTCTGTCAATGATTTGCATTTTCCAAGTGCAGGGGGAATTCTCCCGGACAAATGATTTTCAGGGGGCTATTTACCAAATTATGATAAAAAAAAATTTTATTTTCCAAATTATGGTACTTTTAAAAGTAATTTCCTTTTTTGTGGTGATTTGTGAAACTATTTTCTAATTTATGATATTTTTAGCTGAGGTGGAGCGGAGATCGCCACTTTTTTTTTTTTTGGACAATGGTGGTATGGCCATTTTTCTTTTTTATTTTTAATTTTTAATTTTTTGTTTTTAATTTTAATTTTTTATTTTAATATTTTAAATTTTTTTAATTTTGAACGAAATTTTTTATTTTTATTTTTAATTTTTTACATTATTATTATTATTATTTCATGTGTGTGAATGAATTTGCACGGATTGTCAGTGATCTTTATGGCTTTTATGCATTAAAATGTATTGAAATGACTATTATAGCCTAATTTTTTATTTTAATTTTATAATGATTATGATTAATTAATTATAATAATATTAAAATTAATATCATAATTATAATAATTTTATAATTTTTTATTTATAATTTTAACATTATTATTATTATTATTATAATTAGTTAAAAATTTAAAATTAAAAAAAAAAGTGACCATATCGCCACTATTAGTGGCGGTATGGCACACAAAATTTTGACAAAATTTTCTCTCCCCTCCACTTCAACTAAAAATATCCTAAATTGAGAAATAGTTTCATAAATTACTAAAAAAAAAAAAATTACTTTTAAAAGTACCATAATTAAAATAATTTTTTTTAACCATAATTTGATAAATAACCCTGATTTTCGGTGAGGTAAAGTGTAAGCTTATCTAGCTAGCCATAGGTAGAGGGAATAGTGCCAGTTAACTTGTTACCCACAATGGCCAACTGTTGTAAGCTACTACAGTTGCTGACACCTGGTGGAAGACCCCCAGTAAATTCATTGAATGATAGAACCAGAACTTCTAAATTCCTGCAATTGCCTGAACCAAAATGAATGTCACCGGCAAGACTATTACTGCTGACATCTAATATTCTGAGATTTTCAAGAACATTTAGACTCTCAGGCAAAACACCTACCAACTGGTTCTGACTCAAATCCAGTTCTTCCAACTTGCTACAATTCCCTACAGAGTCAGGAATTGTACCAGACAACTTATTGGCAGCTAGCCATAAAGTCACAAGCTCACTTGAATTCCCAATATTGCTAGGAACTGAGCCACTGAAATTGTTGTGGTCTAAGAATACTGTCTCCAAATGTGGAATTTGAAACAGCCAGTCAGGCAATTCTCCACTCAGCATGTTGTTATAAAGACTAAGCATCTTTAAACTCTGCAGGTTTTTCAAGCTATAAGGTATGTCATTAATACAGTAATTCTGAGAAAGATTTAAACTTTCTAGAAGAGTACAATTGCTAAGCTGTGGTGGAATCCCAACGGAGAAGCTATTATTGCTCAAATCCAGAGTCTGCAAATGGGCCAACTCTGCAATTTCTGGTCCTAACTGGCCAGAAATACCATACCCAAAAAGATTAGAAGAAATGACATCCTGGGTACTACTGTTACATTGAATCCCAACCCATGGACAAGGGGTGGAATCAGAACCCTTCCAGCTTGAGGTTATAGAAGGAGGCACAGATGTCCAATGCTTCATAAGTGATAATAAAGCCAACCCATTAGAGTTCAAAGCAGAAACAGCAAGAACCAAGAAATGGAGCAGCAAAAAGAGTAGAAATAAATGATTCATGTTAACTGTGAAATCTGTCAAAGATTAATTTTTCCTAAACAATTAATCTGTCAAAGATTAATTTTTCCTAAACAATTAATCTGTCAAAGATATATGCGGCAGGGAAAACTGTAGATCGCAGAATTTTAAGCAATGCATATAGCTAGTATTGTGGATTGGTGGAGGCGCGAGCTGTTGGTGTTGGACTTTTTTGAACGTTTTTTAACCACATTATTATTTTTCTTGTGAACTTTTTTTTTTTTTAACAACAATAACGGTAGCATATCATATATTAGTAAATAGAGCACATTCAGAGGTTTCACATTGAGAAGGCCCAGCAATAGACAAAGGCCCTAGACCAAGAAACTTAGAAAACAGGGGCTCCAAACAAGAGGTAAGCCCAGCTCTCCTATGACTCAACACTAGGGAAACCCTAATGTGATGAGGAATACACAGAGTCAGCCGTCTTGAAGTGGCGGCAGCAGCAACTGCAGCAACCCGGAGCACAGCAGCATCCTGGTGCTTATCTTCAAGCCATTCTTACTTGAGTTGAAAGTATCTTGGACTTGTAATGATGGATATGTCCAGATAGATGAAGGAGAAGACCTGCGTATTGGGAAGCTTTATGGTCACAAGACACTGGATTTTAAACATCACCTGGACAGACGGCCTCCGCCTATGGAGTATATCGAAGGGGGATAGAAGAACATCAACCATCCCACACCCCAAGATGAGTAAAATCCAGGCTAAACAAAAAAAGACAGAATTGCTTTGACTTCTGCACAAAAAGTGGAACACACCACACATAAACAACGTTACTAACTATCACCATTTGAAGCTATGTTTATCGATATGGAACTAGATTATAACAAAAGGGGATATATTCCAACCAATCAATATATCAATATAGTAATTTTTTTTTTTTATTATGGTCTATCATTATCAATCAAGTACTGAAATGTAAGATAGTTTTTTTTATCCCAACAACTTGTATTAATGATCCATTGAATTCTTATCCCAGCCACCCGTATTAATAATTCATTAAATTTTAATTAATTTAATTTAAAAAACATTACATGTATTATTGTTTAAATTTAAAATGTGGCTTAAATAAAAATAGTCATTTACCAATTGGTTCTAACAATTTTTTTAAGATATTATAAGGTATTATTAACAACTATTGGGATCAACTGGTAAAAAATTATTTTTATTTAAGTGAAATTTTGGATTTGAGTTTTAATGTATGAAGTCATATTGAATTAATTATTGAGAGATCTTTATCATCATTGTGGTTCTGTTCTGGTTAAACTAGATTAATCATAATTCAGTAGACTCTAAATGCTGATAGTTCACACTAAAAAAA
This sequence comes from Mallotus repandus, assembly GCA_949671775.1. Lineage (NCBI taxonomy): Eukaryota > Viridiplantae > Streptophyta > Magnoliopsida > Malpighiales > Euphorbiaceae > Mallotus > Mallotus repandus. The sequence goes on from CATIWM010261777.1 coordinate 35,658, forward strand.
ATATTAATAAAAAAATTATCTAATTTAAATATTAATAAATTGCATAGCATAAACATTTTTTTTTTTAAATATAGAAATAAAACTTTATACTCCATATATTCTTAGAGATGAGTTATAACTGTTATTCCTTTTCCCATTTTTGCTTTGTTAATTCAATAAAATGGCAAACCGAAGCAGACAGTTGCAACGAACTGCCTCCATTGTTTACTGCTACTAGTAATATAAATTTACAGGTTCCATTGACCTTTTTTTTAAATAAAGGCCCCATTGACTTCTTGATGGACAAGTTTACAGGTTTTATTAAAAAAAATTAATAAAATTTAAAATAAAATTTAAATATATCTATATGCTAATTTCATCCGTACTTTATAAACATATAAATTAAATTAAATTTATATAATATAAATTATTTTATTTATTTTAAATCTTAATCTATATCACTTACCTTAATAATTACATAAATAAAATTTAATCAATATAATATAAAATTAATTATATTATATTAATTTTTTTCCAATAATAGTTCCCATCTTCAAAAATTTCTTTGATAAATGGTGGGCTAGGAGCCAATTCGAGGCTTAAGATTCCAATTGAAGCAATAGAGAATAATATATTCTTATTAGATTAAGCCTAAAAGAGTTGAAAAAGTTGAAGAAAGTTGAAGAAAGTTTTTTTATTTATTTATATGATGCTCAGCGAGCCTTAAAATACACAACAAAATAATTATTTTTTATTACTTATAATAAAAAAACAAATTTCTATTAATATTAATAAATAATGAAGGATTAGTTATTTAATTAATTTCTATTTTTTATCTGACATTTTTAATTTGAAAAAAAACATGCAAACCTTACGGTATGGCTGTGTTGAAGAATTAAGAGTTTCAATAGAATTTGTAGGCTAAATTCAGTTTAATTTTAATTATTAACATTTAATTTTTATATATAATATTGAAATTATTTTTAACTTAAATTTGATTATTCAAAATGGGAATAAAAAAGATTCAAAAAAATGACAAATAAATATACACATTATTTCTTATTTCTGAAAAATCTTAACATTATTGTTATTTTTAGTGATATTTATCTAACAGTAAAATACAATAGAACTGATATAAATTAATTAATGATAGGGATAAACAAAAAAAATACTCCGTAGTTCGACATATTTTTATTTAAACATATGATGTTTTTCGTAATATTTAGAGGTTTCTGATTTTATTTTCTAACTCTTTAATATTCTATCAATAAATATCATCATTATTTTGTAATAAAACTTTAATATAACACTTCCTCTCACTAATACAAATATTTTGTATATGATTTACCATTGATATAACTATTTAAATACTTTTAGAAGTATTATAATTTTATTTTAAAAATTATTTTTTTATTCATAATAAAATTAAAAATACATCTTATTTTTATTTATTGTGAATTTATTTTATTTAGTTGAATGCTATACTAGTTTGTAAATAATTTTAATATTAAAAATTTATATTACTTTAATATTATATTATATATTTTTAACATTATTATTGAATAGTATATCAAACTATAAATAAAATCAAACCACATACCCTTAATTGTTATAAAAAAAATACCATAATCCTTTAAGTGAAAAAAAGTTTGACCAAAGGATATTTCATTATACTTTTCTCTTAATTTTAAACAAAAGTAGCTTTTATATGGCAGGAAATAACTGATAAAACTCTAACTTAAAAAACAATAACAATAATTATATATTTATATTTTCAAAATTATTTTCTTTATTTTTCATTGTAATACTCATCAATGGTGCTTTCTATGATAATTTTATTTTAAAACAAAGTAATTTATTTTTTATATAACTATTTATATCTATATCTATATAAATATAATAAAATGAAAATTTTATACAAATATTAAATTGTTATCATGTGAATTATTGGATTTTTTTGGCTGCTCTTAATATTTATAACAGCATAAATTTCGAATATTTCAAAATTCTGCCCAAATGAATTTAATAAATTGTTTTGATATTTAATATTCTTGTTATTCCAATCTCAACTTTATTAAAATTTAGGAATAACCTATATTTTCCTCCTTGCACTTTTATTATTTTCTGACTTTTACCTCTGCACTTTTATTTATATGGATTTGATCCCTGCAATTTTATTTCTCAGTACATTAAGGACTTCTGTAACGGTGAGTGAGAGAATTAATCTCATGCGCCGTTAATGAGAGTGTGACTTATCTGACGAATAAATATATTTTTTAAAATTTTTTACTTTAACCCCTGCACTTTTATTTTTGTAAATATTAAGTCCCTATACTTTTATTTTTAAATACATTAAGTCCCTAATTAATATAAATTTGTAAAATTTTTTCAACTATATATATAATTTAATTATTCATACTTATTTGTTTTATATAAAATGTATTAAATGATAATCGCTCTTATGAAAATTAAATCTAAATAATATAATAGTAATTTAGTCTTTAAAGTTTTTATTTGGTTTTTATAAAAATAATTCAAGCAAAAATTTCAATAGATTTTATTCTAACTAATTTTAAGTAAAAATAAATGATAAAAAAATTGTATATGTACGAATTTTTAACAAATAAAAAATTTTTATACCTTAAAAACTAGTAGATAATAAATTTTTAAGAAATAAAAAAATGCATTGATATAATTTTTAACAAAATTTTCAATTTATTATTTAAAAAAATTATTTGAGTGTATTTAAAATTTTTAGAATGAAAATAGGTGCATCTTTTAATAATTTGTTGCTTAAAACTAAATTAATGGTAAACTGTGTAAATGAGTATAATATATATTAGTATTAGATTATCTATATTATATATAAAAATATGAATAAAGGAATTTTTTTTTTGGATAAACAAGGGTATGCATCTTTTACTTAATAATAAAAATAACTTTATATATGAATTTTCATCAAATCCTTTTTTTAATGGACTATATTACCTAAAATTTTCATTTAAACTTGATTTTAACAATTTTAAATTTTTAGAACTCTAAAATTTCAACAAAATAACTAAAATAAATAATAAATTTATATTCTTAAGACGAAAAACATATTTTTTGGGGACAATTAAAAAAATTTATAATTTATTTTTATTTCAATTGTACTTTTATAAATTAAATAATTTATTTATTTTATCTTGTAAGTAAAAATTTATATTTTGCACAAGAGTTAAATTACAAGTGACAATAACTTTTAGAATTCTATTTATTTGTTTATTGGGATTATAATCCAATGATTTTTTTTACCATACGTTTAAGAAAAAAAATATTAATTTGATCATTAAAAAAAACATTACTCAAATAATTTGTTTATTTTAAATTTGACCATTAAAAAAAACATTACTTAAATAATTTATTTATTTTAAATTTGACCATCATAAAACATATATAGTTGTAATATTGCTTAATGATTTTTAAGTAATTTGAATGATTTCTACTATTTTGGAAAGTAAGTAAGCACACCTATTAATTTTTTTTATTCTATATTATATATAAAATTATGGATAGAGAAAAAATATTTTTAGTTGAAAAAGTATTGTTCTTCTATATCTCATATTTATTTTATTGTTTTATTTTAATTTATTTACATTATAATTAATAATAAATATATATTTTATAATAATATTCTAAATAATTTTTTTTACTGATTAGTTATGTTTATTATTTATTTATTTAGTCATTTATATTTATTATTACTTTTTTAGTTATATTCTTTTTTAACTTTTAATATTTTATAGTATTTATTTTATAAATATATTTATTTAATATTATCACAATCTTACATGTTTAACAATAATATTGATCACGCGCAACGTACATAAAAAAAAAACTAGTAGTTAATAAAAAGATAAATAATTTAGAAATATTAATTTTATTAATAAAACAATCAATTAGAAGTTTAAATTAGTTAAATCATAAATTTATTAACTAAATATATAAATGTTAATAATTAACTAAAATATTTATTGAAAGTAAAAAAATAAAAAAATTATTTAAGAATATTAAGGATTAATTTGTTAAAATTTTAAGATATATAAATTTATTAAAAATTTTAAAAATTTGAGGAACTAAATAAGATATTTTGTTCTATATGTACAACTCGTTTCTATCCATTTTTATCATGTAAATAAAAATATAAAAATAAAGATAAAAAATAATAAAAGTACAGAAAAAAATCTAAATTACTCCTAAAATTTAAGCACCATAAAATTTATAAAGAAGATACAAAATTTTTTCTGCGTTTATATTCTTTGATATAAAATTCAAAGTTCAAACTATGAATTTTTTTATAAAAAAATTCAAAATTCTCAACTTGTCGACCACAACAAATGAGAGGTTGGTAGAATGATATATATTTTTTTTAATGGATAAGAGAGGTGGATTGTTTATGGGATATTTTTTAGACATATCCGTTCAGGCAATGGCAAGTAGGCCTTTATAAGCATTGATGATACTGTAGGTCCCAAGACAAAAACAAGTGTTATAATCTACTATGTGCTTCGACAGAGTTCCAAAAAACAACTCTGATTGCTCCCGCTTTTACCAACCCACAACAACTGCTATCCCTTGTTACAATTCTCAAATCTAAAGTTGTTGGTTAATGGCCATCTCTTATACATATATAAATCTTTGACAGATTGGTCAGGGGAAAAGAAAAACGCAAGAAATGAACCTCTAAGCTGCCTGCTAATTGGTACAGCTATATGCATTCTTGCAGCAGGTTAGTAAATATATACTGGTCCTTGATAACTGTCATGAATCATCTTTTGCTACTACTCTTTTTGCTGCTCCATTTCTTGGTTCTTGCTGTTTCTGCTTTGAACTCTAATGGTTTGGCTTTATTATCACTCATGAGGCACTGGACATATGTGCCTCCTTCTATAATCTCCAGCTGGAATGGCTCTGATTCCACCCCGTGTTTATGGGTTGGGATTCGATGTAACAGCAGCACCCAAAATGTCATTTCTTTAAATCTTTCTGGGTATGCTATTTCTGGTCAGTTAGGACCAGAAACTGCAAACCTGGCCCACTTGCTGATTCTTGATTTGAGCAATAATAACTTCTCTGGTGTGATTCCACCACAGCTTAGCAATTGTACTCTTCTTGAAAGTTTAGATCTTTCCCACAATTACTTTGTTAGTGGCATACCTTACAGCTTGAAGAACGTGCAGAGTTTGAAGATGTTTAGTCTTCATAATAACATGCTGAATGGAGAATTACCTGACTGGCTGTTTCAAATTCCACATTTAGACACAGTATTCTTAGACCACAACAGTTTCAGTGGTTCAATTCCTAGCAAAATTGGGAATTCAAGCGAGCTTGTGAATTTATGGCTGGGTGCCAACACTTTATCTGGTACAATTCCTGATTCTGTAGGGAATTGTAGCAAATTGGAAGAGCTTGATTTGAGTGAAAATAAGTTGGTGGGTGTTTTGCCTAAGAGTCTAAATGTTCTTGATAATCTTGATAATCTCAAAATATTAGATATCAGCAACAACAGTCTTGTTGGTGATATTTATATTGGTTTGAGGAGTTGCAAGAACTTAGAATTTTTAGTTTTGTCATTCAATGCATTTACTGGGGGTCTTCCACCAAGTGTCAGCAACTGTAGTAGCTTACAATGGTTGGTCGTTGCGGGTAACTTGTTAACGGGCAGTGTCCCTTCTTCCTATGGCCTGCTAGATAAGCTTTCACTTCTTTACCTTAGTGAAAATCAATTGTCTGGGAGAATTCCACCTGAACTTGCAAACTGCAGATCATTGACAGAGTTAACGTTACACAGAAACCAACTGGAGGGTGAAATTCCTAGCGATTTTGGGATGCTTAGTGAACTACAGAATCTTGAATTGTTTGAGAACCAGTTGATTGGTGAGATTCCAATCAGCATTTGGAAAATTCCGAGCCTTCGTCACGTTATCTTGTATAACAATAATCTTTCAGGTGAGCTACCTTTGGAGTTGACATGGCTGAAGAATTTGGAAACCATCATGCTGCACGATAACCTTTTCTCTGGAGCAATTCCTCAAGGTTTAGGGGTCAACAGCAGCTTAGATATTGTAGAACTGATGAATAACAAGTTTACAGGTCAAATTCCACCAAATCTGTGCTTTAATAAGCGTTTAAGAGTTCTGAATTTGGGTTATAACAATTTGCATGGTAGCATACCGCCTGATGTAGGACATTGTCCAACTCTTTGGAGACTGATCCTTTCCCATAATAATCTCTCCGGGTTTCTCCCAGAATTTCGAGCAAATCCAAACCTTTCATACATGAACATTACAAATAATAGCGTCATTGGAAAAATTCCTTTAAGCCTGGGGAACTGCACCAATCTCACTGCCATTGACTTGTCAATGAATAAATTTACAGGTTCTATACCTCCAGAGCTGGCTAAGCTTGAAAATCTCACAGAAGTTGTTCTAGCACATAACCATTTGGAAGGCTGTTTGCCACTTGAGCTATCAACCTGGAAGAAATTAGACATATTTAATGTTGGGTTCAACTCATTGAACTGTTCAATCCCTTCAACTTTGAGGAGTTGGACTGGTTTATCTACTCTAATTTTAGAAGACAATCGTTTTACTGGGGGCATTCCCTCATTTCTGTCAGAGCTTGAAAAGCTTAGCCTTTTACAAATGGGTGGAAACATGCTAGCAGGGGAGATACCCTCTTCCATTGGAGAGCTGAAGAATCTGCGACATGGTTTGAATCTGAGAAATAATGGATTGGTTGGTCACATTCCTTCGGAGCTCGGGGATTTGACCAACCTAGTTAGTCTGGATATCTCCAACAACAATTTAACTGGAAGTCTAGAAGTTCTCGTTGGAATGCAGTCACTATTGGAAGTTAATATTTCGCACAACCTCTTCACTGGTCCAATTCCTGGAACACTGATAAAAATGTTGAATGCATCGCTTTCATCGTTCCTTGGAAATTCTGGCCTTTGTGTAAATTGTACTATGTCAGGCGGCTTGAATTGCATTGGAACCAATTATTTTAGAACATGTGACAACAATTTCAGCGATGGGAAAGGTCTTACTAGAGTGGAAATTGCAATGATTGCCATCGGATCCACATTAGGAGCCTGCTTGCTTTTGGGATTTGCTGGTTTGTTTATATATTGCAGAAAAGGACAGCACCAGGACGCGAACAAGTTAGCTCAAGAGGAGGATGAACTTCTACTCAACGAAATAATGGAGGCTACTGAGAATCTAAATGAGAAATATATCATTGGGAAGGGAGCCCATGGAGCCGTTTTTAAGGCTGTTTTGGGTCTGAGCAATGTTTTTGCGGTAAAGAAGCTTGAATTTGCAGAGCACAGAGATGGAAGTCAAAGCATGGTCAGAGAAATTAAAACCATTGAGAAGATCAGGCATCGAAATCTCGTCAAAGTGGAAAAGTTTTGGTTCAAAAAGGATTATGGATTAATTTTATACAAATGCATGGAAAATGGGAGCCTTCATGATGTTTTATACACAGTGAGTCCACCAGTGAAGCTCGAATGGAGTGTTCGCCATAACATAGCACTCGGAACTGCCCATGGATTAGCATATCTCCATTATGATTGTGATCCCCCCATATTGCACCGGGATATCAAGCCACAAAATATACTTCTGGACTCTGAAATGGAGCCTCACATCTCAGACTTTGGTGTTGCCAAGAATCTTGATCAGTCATCCACATCAGCATCATCCATATTAATTTCTGGTACAATTGGATATATTGCTCCAGGTGACTTCTCTTTCCTCACAAGTTTTTTAATTTTTATTATTCATTTGCAGCATGCTAAGGTAAAGTCTGTTTTGGCCATGCTAGAAAATGCATTCACAACAGCAAAGGGGAAGGAATCTGATGTGTATAGTTATGGGGTCGTTTTGCTTGAACTAATAACCAGGAGAATGCCTTCAGATTCATCATTTATGGAGGAAATGGATTTTGTGGGATGGGTTAGGTCCGTATGGTGTCAAACACAAGAAATCACCAGGATTGTTGATCCAAGTCTATTGGATGAAACTGTGGATTCAGCTACCGTGAAACAAATCATTGGCATGCTTTTAGTTGCATTGAAATGCACTGACAAAGATCCGAAAAACAGACCAACAATGAGAGATGTTGTCAACCAGTTGCTAGACTTGAAGAAGCGATGAATCTCCCTCAAAGAAGCAGATTCTTGAAGAATCACGGTAAATCCATCCTAATTCTTATCCTTATTTTCTACCATGGGGTGCTGCACTGTTTATGTTGCATAGATAGCCTTGTAAATTCTGTTATGCGATTGTGATGTATATTGTTTTCAACTAACAATAGGAGCGCCTTGGTTAGTTAGCACTTAACTAGCTAGCTGAGTCAATTAGCCAAATTGTAAAGATACTTTTGTGATGTATATACATAATGTCTGAATTATCACTTTTGTCTGAGACTCATCCTCTGCTCGAGTCCACAGCAACATCAGTTTCTGCTAAGCTCTAAAATAGTTTCCCATTATTTTCTACATTGGAACATGACAATGACATCAACTCATCTTCGACCATAAAAGCTAGCTTGCATCTCTTATCATCATTGGCTTATGCTCTTTTATTTTTTGTCTATTATTTCACATCAAAAAGACAAAGATTGCCCACACAAATAGGCTCCTTGACATTTGGGTATGGAGTATCAACTTCTTTATTATTTTTTTCTTGTTTTCTTTCTTTTATGGCCTTCATGCGATTTAATACGGGGATGGCTTATACAATTTCGATTCACGTAAAAAAGGTCTCCTTATGCAATCAACACGTAACAAGTACTTAAAGGAAAAAAAAAAAAAAGATAAGATAAAAATTGGACCCTCAACTTTATCTCAAAATTTATATTTGATCTTAATATTGTTTTTATCCTAATTGGACCTTAATATTTAAGAATTAGATTATATTAGACCATTTTTCAAAAAATAGTTACAATTAAGTCTAAAAATCAAAGAAAAATTTTACTTTAACATTAACTAATAAATATTAGTTTGAATAACAATGAGAATTGATGAAATTACTTTTAAAATATACATTTATGAAGTTTATAAAATTTTTAAAATTTTAAATTTATAAAAATTATTTTTTAATATTTTTTGAAAAATTTAAAAATATAATTTTATAAACTTAAAATTTTTTGAAAAAATTAAGAACTTCGTAAATATTTATTTTGAGAGTAATTTCATCAATTTTCATTGTTATTCAAGCCCATTTTTATTAATTAACGTTAAAGTCAAACTTTTCTTGGATTTTTAGGACTTAATTGTAGCAATTCTTTGAAAATGGTTCAATATAATCCAATTTTCAAAACTTAAGGTCCAATTGGGACAAAAAAAATATTAAGGTCAAATATAAATCTTGGAATACACCATCAATTAATTTATCTATGAGTATTATTATATTCAATTATTATAGTTACTATTTTATTTTTAACATTAGACTGATATTTTTAAATTATTTTACCATCGAAAATGATTCCTAAAGCTATACAAGAAGACTTTGAGAAGAGTTACACAACAAGTCTGCATGTTTTGTTGTTCCCAGCTAATAAATGATTATCAAAATAGACTTGGCTTAGTTTTGGAAAAAAAAAAATAATTAACATGCTTAAATTATAAAACTCATTAATTTTTTAATATATAATTAAAATTTCAAATATATAGATTTTTTTTATGATCCTGGAAAATGTTTTTGAAATATAATTTTGTGTATATATATTGGCTGATATTATGTTATTTGTTTCGTATACGGAAAATACACTAACAATATACACAAATTAAACCAAACGTAAACAAAAAATATTTCAAGTTCATATCTTTGAAATTTGTATTCCAGCCACGATAAATAAACATAGCAGTCATGACACTATCTATAATAATAATAATAATAATATATGCAATTAAAGAAAATAAAAAATATAATGAGATTGTTCAGTATTCTTTATGAAGCTAAATAAAAGTGTAAGCAATTGTTTTATATACAGAAAATAAACTAAATTATTTTATAAACGGAAAATAAACTAAAACTGTATGAAAAATAAACCAAAAGTAAACAGAAAAATAAACCAAAAGTAACCAAAATTATTCAAAATTGAATGAAACTAAAATATCAAATACATTTTTTAAAAAAGAAAAGACATTTGATGTATCTATTCCAGTTATAATACATTATTTTTATTCAAAAATAAATATAATGAGATATATAAACAATTGAAAAATATAATTAAATTGTTTAGCATTCTTTATGAAGTTGAATAAAAGTGTTAAGAGATTGTTTCACATAAGAAAAATAAGCCAAAAGTAAACACAAGATATTCAAAGTTACTGCCTTTAAAATTTGTATTCTAGTCGCTTTAAAATTCTTAAAAATAAAATTGTCACTCAATTTTTCATTGTAATAAATAAAAATATGGAAAATACACATGACTTAGTCTTGGGAAAAAATTACAATTAACATATTTAAATTACAAAAGCAGGCTGGCTATATACACCTAATTAAATTGATGACATCAAGTAGGCTGGCTAAAATATGAGTATCTGGAATGGTTGATATTGGTATGGGAGTATATAAAATGAACACGAAATTTATTTATTTATTTATTTTTATAAAGAGAAGTCATACGATTTAAATATTTTAATTAGCTATATAACAGGGTAATTTTTTTAAGGAATGTGTTAAAAGAAATCGAGGGTTATTATTGCCAATCAGATTTATGTACCATGCGTTATGAATTTTTTTTTATATTTTTTTTATTACACCAGTGGAGGAGGTGAGGGCTAGCAATTGAATCCGAAACCTAGTGAATGCGACGCGGAGCTTTCACCAGGCAAATGGGATATTAATTTTAGCTACATCATTTTTCCTTCTTTGTTTTGGATCAGAATAGAACCGAACTTTTTGTTTCCTTTTTGGACAAAAAAAAAAGCTAATGCTTATTGGGCGATGGAATTCTGATTCCACAAGGAAACTGGTTTCAAAGTCCAGATTGAATTTCTTTATTGATATATATATGCCTACCCTATTCGCTCGATTAAAAAGCCTGACAAAAGCAGCAAGAACAATGGCTTCAATCCACGCAATGGTACCAGCAGCAGTAGCAGAGACGGCAAGAACAATGGCCCAGAAACCTGTAATCGTCCGCCAAGTTTGGGCTGACAACCTGACATATGAGTTTTCACTGATTCAGAAAGCAATTCCTCTGTTTTCTATCGTTTCGTTAGACACTGAATTCCCTGGCACAGTTTTTAAATCAAACATCAGCAAGCATCTCCTCTCTCAGGCCCATCCTCATTACATCTATTATCTAATGAAGCAGAATGTTGATTTATTGAACTTAATCCAGCTTGGGCTCGCTCTATCTGATTCTGATGGAAATCTCCCAAGTTTCGGAACTGAATTCTGCTATGTATGGGAGTTCAATTTCCGGGATTTTGATCTCCAGTGTGATCTTCATGACAGAGACTCGATTCAGCTTCTTAAAACGCAAGGAATGGATTTCGAGATGAACAGAGAAAAGGGTATTGATTCTTGGGAATTCGCAGCGTCCCTAGTGAACTCAGGACTTGCTATGAACAAGTATCCGTCCTTGACTTGGGTTACTTTTCACGGTGGTTACGATCTTGGTTTCCTGATCAAGATCCTGACAAGACAAAGCTTGCCTAATGAGATGGAGTCATTTTTTGTGCTGGTATATTATTACTTGGGAGTTAGAGTTTATGACATAAAATATATGATGATGAATTGTGTTCGTGAGTTACATGGTGGATTGGAAAGGGTGGCTAATTTGCTAGGTGTTAATCGAGTTGCTGGCAACAGTCATCAGGCAGGATCTGACAGTTTATTAACTCTACAGACTTTTATGAAATTTAAAAATCTGTTTCTTAATGATATTTATGGCTACACTCACAGCTTTAACGGAAGCAATTTTAATGGCTATGAAGGGTTGTTGTATGGACTTTCTCCAAGGACGAGGCAGTTCCGGAATCCTTCTAATGGTTCTGAAGGAATAATAGTTCAGGATGCTTCTAATGGTTCTGAAGGAATAGTAAACGAAGTTGGTGTCATGGCTTAAGGCGCACCCATTTTTTAATATTGTTTTTCCTAGATACATGTGCATATATATATATATTATTTTCTTAAATTCTGTTGACATAAGTTCCAATGATTCTATTCGAAGTTTTTCTTTTGACATTGTTACTATTCGAACTTCTATAATTTATTATTTTTAAGATGATCTTATTTCTTACATGATGAATTTGTATCATTGTTCCTTCTCTTGTTTTCTTCATTGGTCTACGTCAATTTTTCAAATCTCTCCAAAAATAAATATTTCTCTCCCTAATTTTTTTCATGAATAAATCATAAATTTAATAGGACAACATCATTAAGGAAAATTTAATTTCCATTGGATTTATAAAAAAATTGAAAAATATGAATTAATATAGGTATAGTGATCTAAAAAGATCAAATCTTTTTGATATCAGGTGCACACCCGAAGAAGGCAAAATCTCCATGTTGAAAAATTGATTTTTGCTTGTGCATCGAATGTATGTATCGCCTTTATAAACATCATAGCAATCACATATGATCTCAGAAAATTGTTTGTTCTTCCCGTGGCAGTTCAAGTTCATGAAGTCCTCATGTTTCCACAACCTGAACAATCACATTCCAATCTAGCATCATTGGAACATAATCCGAAATAAATAAGCAAGCTAGTCCTTTGTCAAGAATCAGCCACTGATATGGTGCTAGAATGGCTAACTTGCACTTGTCCTGATAATTTGCACATCGAGCCTGTAAGCAGGATTAAAAACCTGAACCTGAACAAATGAAGGTGCAGGAGTTTGACAGCAACTGGAAACAGTCCCAGTAAAGTTATCATACTTGAAAATCCAGTCGCCAGAGTCCAAAACCTGAAACGTTGGAAGCATTTCTAGCCACTGGCCAATCCAAATCCTTCTGGCAGGTCACGGCATATTAAGTGGCACTGGCACCCAACAAAACTGGGCATTTCGTTGGTCATTGAAGCACGCGTTGCAACCTACAGCAGTGAATGATGTATTGACGTAATAGAAAAGGAGTTCCTGTTGAATTGACAAGCCTACCTGAATCTAGTGTTGAACAATTGGAAGATATTAGTGGACCTTTTGACAAGTGGAGCAATCCTGTCTTTTACAGAAAGACTCAGAACCTCCATATTGACGACAGGCATAAAAATTAAAAACTATGGGAGGACTATAACCAACAATGACACGAGGGTGCATGGTTGCGTGTTCATTCTTCTATTTTAAAAGCCGTTAAGGTGTTGCTCAATCGAGACTGGACTGTTAGTAACACTCATGTATACAGGGAAGCAAACTTTGCTGCTGGCTTTCACAGATTCCATTCCCTATACCTGGAATCCAGCAATTGTTGGACCATGACATTAGAGAAGTCAGTTATACCTGGATGGTTCCTCTGTAGTTTTGTTTAGGCTTATGCCTCTTTCAAAAATAATAATAATAAAACTATAGGAGGACTTGCAGTTTGTTACAATGTTTTTTTTTTTTTTTCATCTGATCCCTCTATATGCGATAATTATAAGGATTTCAACTATTTGAAATTCGAGTTGGATGGATTAGATCACTTGTATCAGACTAATTCTTTAACCAGTAGGCCAAGTTAATGCCATCAACTCGAATTTAGTGGATTTATTCCCTTTTGGTCAAATCATTAGTGACTGTATTTCGTTTCTTAAAGAGAGAGTTAATTCTCGAATCTGTTTTGTTCGAAGGTCAGCGAATCGGGCGGCTCATTGTCTTGCTAGAGCCTCTGTTTCCTTGTCTAACCTCAGTGTTTGGGGTTCTGTAGTTCCCCATTGCCTAGTGGATGTTATTCAGTTTGATTTGCAGTAATAAAGTTTTCCCATTTTAAGGTTAAAAAAAAATACATTATAAAATTCTACTATTTTTAATATAAATTTTATAAATATTATTAACATAAATATTTAAATATTTATATTTTGTAAATTAGTTATTATTTTGTTATATATAATAATTTTATGATCACACGGGTATATAAATTAATTTTATACTTTAATATTAATACTAATAGTCATATAATGTAATTATTAACTAAGATAAATTTAAAAATTAAATAATTTTAATTTTATTAAAATAAAAAAATTAAATTTATTATTAAACTCAATTGAGCTTTATTATTTTTTTATCAAGCCCCAGCTCAAGATCAAGTATTAAAAACATGGCTTGAGCTCGAGCAGAGTTTGTTTATTTAGACTTAGCTCGAATAAGTACCTTTATACTATTTTTATCCTTGATAAATTTAGTTCAATTATATCCCTATGAATAATTATTAGCAAGAGCATGCAAAAAGAAAAAAAAAAAAGTCGCCATGGTTGTCATAAAATTAATTTTAAGAATCAACCACAACAAATTTAAACTCTACATCTCATTCCCTGATGTTAAAACTTTGTTTTATAATAAATGCATTCAACATTTTGTGTTTTGATTAAAAAACTTCACTATTTTATCCAGTTAATTTTAAAGGCACGGTCATTCATATCAACAGGGTGCATTAAAGAAATTAATTTTTTGAATATTGGTAATTTCTTTTTTGAATATTGGTTTACCAATTAAATCATGTTTAGGTTTCAATTTTTTTAATATATGTAACTTATCTGCTAAGTAACTTAATTAATCTGCCAAACTAATGTTTTATTGACAATCCACTGAAGAACATTTAGAATGAATTAAGTTTAAAAAAAGTGGCCATGGTTGTCAAGAATGTACAACAAATGCATGTGCTTTTTTTTTTTTTTTTTAAATATCGAAAGTGGACTGAAAGTGCAAAAACTTTTGAATGAAAATAAAAGCAATTCAATAAAATAGTACACCAACAAAAATGATAGAAAATATATGATATTTAACTGACAGACCCTTTATTTAATTACAAAGCCCAACTGCTCCATTATTTCTTTAATTAAATATGGTTTTAATTTTTCAGAATTAAATTCATCTTTTTATTAACTTTTCATATAAAAATTTTACAATAAAAAGGATTCAGTATTCAAAAAAATTTAATATATCAAATAATATTTCTATTTTTTAGAAGGTTATTGAAAAGTAGCATTACAATTAAAAAAATTAGAAGTAAATTAGACTTCATAATTAGTAAATTTTTGGAGGCGTTTGCACTGTCAGGGACAAAAAAAAAAAAAAAGAGATATAATATCCTAAGCTATATTTGCAAATCAATCTTAATCAGTATAATCTCGTGTTGAGCTCTAACATAATGTAAGACAAATTTAAGTAATTACAAGATGATAATAAGAAGAAAAACAGAATAAAAACAGAAGTCAAGAAAACCGTGTTGCAAAGGAATTGACGATGAGACAGAGAGGTTTTATTGGAAGAATTGTCAACACTGAAACCAATTGTGGTCCAAACTCAGGAGAGAACATATAATTTGCAATTAAATTATTTACGGGGTTATTATATTCTATTCAGAGTTACATGATGAATTTGCAAACTCAAAATGAGCGGTTTTGAGTTTTCTTGAGTTTAGTTCGGTTATTTTTAAATATTTTAATTTAATTTAATTTTATATATTTTTCAATCGAATTCAACCGAATATTTTTTATTTTGCTCTTGATTAAGATGGCATTGTTTTGATCTTCTTGCAGTGTCGGCATAATTTTTGACATGTTAGTAAGTCACGTCAATAATTATATATACATGTCAATTGAAAATTTGATAAAATTAAAAAAAAATAAAAAAAATTAACTGTTTAAATTGATACAAGTTAAAAGATGAAATTATTTGGAAAACTAGCCTATAATTGAAGATAAATGTGACCATTTTTCTTTGAATTATCTATTCATTAATTATTTGCAGCAGTATGTATTGAGCATAGACAAAAGTATTCCAAAATACAAAACAAATTAAAATAAAAAAAAAATGTAAGGTTGCAGTGAGTTTCTATGTGAGAACGTTACATGGCAGATAAAGATGACAGGTTTGTATGATGTTAATTTTTTTTAGTCAGAGCTAATCATGAAAAGCAGATAAAAATTAATTTTATGTTAAGTATGATGAAAAATTAAAACACAGTAGAGATTGTAAGAAGAAAAAGAATTTTTTTTTTTTTGTCTATTCTGGGTGTATTACATTAAATAGTAAATTTTATAATACATTATTTTAAATTATTAATTTAATTTATAAAAAAAATATATATCTTGTATTTTAAATTCTATCACTGGATGTATATACACCTTAATAAGTAAAAATCTGCCAAAAAAATTGCTTGATATTTCATGGGTCAACAAAATACAACTAAGGCAAGTGTTGGAATAATTAATTAAGCAGTGCATATTACGCGAATACGTGGTCTAAATGTTATAATAGATAAAAAGGAATAATCCTTTTTTTTTTTGTATTTTTATTTTTATATTTTTATTTTTATATTTTTATTTATATAAATTTTATTCCTATATTTTTATTATCCATACATTAAATTTCTATATTTTTATTTTGTCATATATTGAGTTCTTAATTTAAAATTAATACATTTTTATTTTGATGTACACTAAATCCTTAAAAAATCTAATTTATGACAAAATAAAAATATAGAAATTATAAAAATAAAAGTCAAAAAATAATAAAAATACAGTGAGAAAAATATGAATTATTCCTAGATAACGAATTAATGAACACGAAAATAGTAAATTAACCGATTATTTAATAATAAATGCAGATCACATGCCCCCAACGCATACATGTAGTCATTGGTAATTAATTAAGAAAAAATAAGTAAAATAAAATTGGTGAGAACTGAAAACGGAAGTCAATAAAATGGTGTGTGAATTAAAAAAAAAAGAGTTTCCAAGGGATAAAAAAAAGAGTTTCCAAGGGATAAAAAAAAGGGTTAAGTTGTGAAATAGAAATAGAGTTTAGCGTTTCGAATCTTACCATTATTAATTTATGAAATTTGTGAAAGTATTTTTTATCTAATTAAAAAAATTATTTTTATTATATAATTTATTAATATTTAAATTATATGATATTTTTAGTAATAAAAAAATACCTCAAAAGCAATAATGAAGTAAATGGTTAAAGGGAACGCCTCTCTATATATATATGTTTTGTATAAAACTCTAAATATAGATAATATATTTTTTAATACAATTTGACATTGTGGAAGCTTCAACAAGATAAAAATAAAATAAAGACAAAAAGATAAATATTGTAGTCTGTTGATTTATGCACAAAAAAAGAAAAATAATTTTCTATAACTTGTTGATTCAACAAAAATACTAGAAAATAGACATCAAATGTTCGTTAATTTTAGAGAATGTCGAAAATTTGGAAATCAAGAAAAGGTTTCTTCAATTCAATCAAAAACTGTCTCTAATAGCCTTAAAGCTTACATATTTATTGGATAGCACAAACCTATTAACTCTAATTTTAATTAAGAAATAAAATAAAAACATAAAAAATAAAATTCTGATTAGAAAATAAAATTAACACAATGCTACATTGGAAATAATAATAATAATAATAAAATTATATCTACTATTCATTATCCTGCAAACTCATTCCAAGAATTCCGAGGCTTGTTGCTCCGTATCATTTTCCTTAGGATAGAGAAAATTTACCCTCGAATTTTGCCCAAATAATGTGAAAAAAAATTACTTATAGACACTACAAGATTCTGCTGATTTAGCGACGGAAAATTCCGTCGCTAAATCAAAAAAATCCGTCACTAAATCATTTAGCGATGGAATAGCGACGGAAAAATTTCTGTCGGTAAAACGCTCCTCGCTAAATTTTAGCGACAGAA